>OLKM01003630.1:0-12273 GCA_900291075.1 Melanogrammus aeglefinus | reverse complement strand
TTGTGTGTGTGGGGTGTGTGTGTGTGTGTGTGTGTTGTTGTTGTTGTGTGTGTGTGTGTGTGTGTGTGTGTGGTTTTATGGTGGCATAGCTTCACCGTATAGAAGCACTGCTGGTTGGACGCGCAGACACCACAACGTTTCCGCTGGCGACATTGATGTAGAGTGTTCATTTTGGGTTTCTGGGTAAACACCTCTAAAGCATGCAACAACAAACAACACAAGCTCTGATAGTCCTTTCTTATGCTTCAATGTCAAGTGCTTTTTTCAATTCTGATTTATGACCAGTATGCTCCTCAACTGGTCTCGTCAGCAGTGAACAACATACCAGTGCCAAAGACTCAGAGCATTACTAAACTCCATGTCCCTTTTTGTAGATGAATCCCAGTCGCGCTTAACCTACCAGTGTGCCGACCCCACAACTTAGTCTTAATGGTCAACATTAATGCTGGTCTATAGTTTATTAAGTATTGAAACTAGCTATAAGGTTCATTGTTGGTTGGGTTTTTCTCATCAACAGTCAGATGCTCTTGTTGCCCAAAGTGTCTCTTTTTGCCCTGTATTGTCATAGAGTTTTGTGAGTCGGGCCCTACAATCATCCTGTGCTGACAGGTATTTTAGAGTCTGGCTAATGAAATTGGCGCTGTTATGAATATTGTGTTCCAGCAGAGGATTGAGGTGCTGGTAAATGTATACAGACACTACCGACATTATAAAAAAGAGTCAACCTCCTCACAGCAATAATCGATGCCTTAAACACCTCCAAGGATTGATGGATTTAATAGGGTAAATATAACCTGAAAACATGTCAATATAATTATGAACATCTGTATCACACTTTTCTTTTAATGAGTCAAATAAGAGAGAGCAGCAGAGTCTCCGGCCCCGGCAGAGTCTATAGGCTTACCTGAGAGATGTATTTTTTTATATAATCATAATATAATTATATATATTATATATAATATATATATATATATAAATATATAGAATAATAGAAGCTACAACCTGTAGAGCCCTTCTCTTCCTGTGTCTAATAACACCTGACTATCGTTGAACATTGGGTCCATTGATGTTAATTCATCCATCCATCCATCCATTGTCATCCGCTTAATCCGGAGTCGGGTCGCGGGGGCAGCAGTCAGAGCAGGGATCCCCAGACTTCCCTCTCCCCGGACACTTCCTCCAGCTCTTCCGGGGGGACCCCAAGGCGTTCCCAGGCCAGCCGAGTGACGTAGTCACTCCAGCGTGTCCTGGGTCTTCCTCGGGTCCTCCTCGGTGGGACATGCCGGAACACCTCACGAGGGAGGCGTCCGGGGGCATCCTATAACAGGTGCCGAGCCACCTCAGCTGCTCCTCTCGATGTGGAGGAGCAGTAGCTCTACTCGAGCTCCTCCCGGGGTTGACAGAGCTCCTCACCCTATCTCTAAGGGAGCGCCCCGCCACCCTGCGGAGGAACTCATTTCGGCCGCTTGCATCCGGGATCCGTTCTTCGGTCATGACCCAGAGTTCATGGACCATAGGTGAGGGTGGGACGTAGATCGAACCGGTAAATCGAGAGCTTTTGCCTTTCGGCTCAGCTCCTTCTTCACCACGACGACGGACCGATACAATGGCCGCATACTGCGGCGCGCCGCACCGATCCGCCTGTCGATCTCGCGCTCCGTTCTCCCCTCACTCTGTGAACAAGACCCCGAGATACTTAAACTCCTCCACCTGAGGCAGGAACTCTCCCCCGACCTGGAGGGTGCAAGCCACCTTTTTCTGGTCGAGAACCATGGCCTCGGACTTAGAGGTGTGATTCTCATCCCAGCTGCTTCACACATCGGCTGCAAACCGCCACAGTGCATGCTGAAGGTCTGGCTCGAGGGAGCCAACAAGACCACATCATCTGCAAAAAGCAGAGATGAAATCAAGTGGCTCCCGAACCGTACCCCCTCCAGCACTTGGCTGCGCCTAGAAATTCTGTCCATAAAAATAATGAACAGAACCGGTGACAAAGGGCAGCCCTGCCGGAGTCCAACACGCACCAGGAACAGGTCTGACTTACTGCCGGCAATGCAAACCAAGCTCCTGCTCCGGTCATACAGGGACCATACAGCCCTCAGCAGAGGGCCTCCGACCCCATACTCTCGGAGCACCTCCCACAGGATGCCACGTGGGACACGGTCGAAAGCCTTCTCCAAGTCCACAAAACACATGTGGACTGGTTGGGCAAACTCCCATGCACCCTCGAGCACCCTGCGGGAGGGTGTAGAGCTGGTCCAGTGTTCCACGGCCAGGACGAAAACCGCATTGTTCCTCCTGAATCCGAGGTTCGACTATCGGCCGAATTCTTCCTCTCCAGCACCCTGGAATAGACTTTCCCCGGAGGGCTGAGTAGTGTGATCCCCCGGTAGTTGGAACACACCCTCCGGTCCCCTTTTTGAAGAGAGGGACCACCACCCGGGTCTGCCAGTCCAGAGGCACTGTCCCCGACTGCCACGCGATTCTGCAGATGGCGTGTCAGCCACGACAGCCCTGCAACATCCAGAGACTTGAGGTACTCAGGGCGGATCTCATCCACCCCCGGTGCCTTGCCACTGAGGAGCTTCCGGACTACCTCAGTGACTTCAGCTTGGGTGATGAATGAATCAACCTCTGAATCCTCAGCCTCTGTGTCCTCGACGGAAGGCGTGCCAGTGGGATTGAGGAGATCCTCGAAGTATTCCTTCCACCGTCCGACGATATCCCCAGTCGAGGTCAACAGCTCCCCTCCTCCACTGTAAACAGTGTTGGCGGAGCACTGCTTCCCCCTCCTGAGGCGTCGGATGGTTTGCCAGAATTTCCTTGAGGCCGACCGGCCTCCCCGAACTTTTCCCAGACCCGAGTTTTTGCTTCCGTGACCGCCCGGGCTGCCGTCCGCTTGGCCTGCCGGTACCCGTCAGCTGCCTCGGGAGTCCCCCGAGCTAGCCAGGCTCGATAGGACTCCTTCTTCAGCTTGACAGCATCCCTTACTTCCGGGGTCCACCACCGGGTTCGGGGATTACCGCCGCGAAAAGCGCCGGAGACCTTACCGGCCACACAGCTCCGGACGGCCGGGCGTCAACAATGGAAGTGGAGAACATGGTCCATTCAGACTCAATGTCTCGGCTTCCCTCGGAATCTGGTCAAAGCTCTCCCGGAGGTGGGAGTTGAAGACCTCCCTGACAGTGGATTCTGCCAGACGTTCCCAGCAGACCCTCACGATACGCTTGGGTCTGCCAAGTCTGACCAGCTTCCTCCCCTGCCAGCGGATCCAAACTCACCACCAGGTGGGTGATCAGTTGACAGCTCAGCCCCTCTCTTCACCCGAGTGTCCAAGACATTACGGCCGGAGATCAGATGACACGACTACAAAGTCGATCATTGACCTCCAGCCTAGGGTGTCCCTGGTGCCACGTGCACTGATGGACACCCTTATGCCTGAACATGGTGTTCGTTATGGACAAACTGTGGCTAGCACAGAAGTCCAATAACAAAACACCGCTCGGGTTCAGATCGGGGAGGCCGTTCCTCCCAATCGCACCTCTCCAGGTAACACTGTCGCTGCCAATGTGGGCATTGAAGTCCCCCAGCAGAACGATGGAGTCCCCGGTTGGAGCACTTTCCAGCACCCCTCCCAGGGCCTCCAGGAAGCCGGGTACTCTGCACTGCCATTCGGCCCGTAGGCCGAGACAACAGTGAGAGACCTATCCCCGACCCGAAGGCGCAGGGAAACGACCCTCTCGTTCAGTGGGGAGAACTCCAACACATGGCGGCTGAGCTGGGGGGCTATGAGCAAGCCCACACCAGCTCGCCGCCTCTCACCGTGAGCAACTCCAGAGTGGAAGAGAGTCCAGCCTCTCTCAAGGAGTTGGGTTCCAGAGCCCAGGCTGTGCGTGGAGGTGAGCCCGACTATCTCTAGTCGATACCTCTCAGCCTCCCGCACTAGCTCAGGCTCTTTCCCCCCCAGCGAGGTGACATTCCATGTCCCTAAAGCCAGAGTCGTTGTCCGGGGTTTGGGTCGCCGGGGCCCCCGCCCAAGGCTGCCACCCAAAACCCACGGCACCGACCCCTCATGGTCCTTCCTGCGGGTGGTGCAGGTCGCTCCTTCGGGCTGGGCCCGGCCGGGTCCCGTGGGCGGAGACCCGGCCACCAGGCGCTCGCCTGCGAGCCCCAACCCCAGGCCTGGCTCCAGGGTGGGGCCCCGGTGGGGCCCCGGTGATGCCGATCCGGGTGACGTGCACGTCCTTGATTTCATTTTTTTTTTGCTCATGAGGGGTTTTGGAACCGCTCTTAGTCTGACCCGTCACCTAGGACCTGTTTGCCTTGGGAGACCCTACCAGGGGCATTAAGCCCCGGACAACATAGCTCCCAGGATCATTCGGGTGCTCAAACCCCTCCACCACGGTAAGGTGGCGGTTCAAGGAGAGGCAGAAACAATCATTTGACTTTCAATTATAAAAAAGCATCAATGTGCTTTTCAATTAAAAGAAAAGCCAATGAAAATTATTAGTAAAGATTGATGAGATAGAGATAGAGATCAAGTAGATGAGTTCAACTTGTTATTTGTTATTTTAGATTCTCATCTTAAATTTAACAGACATGTTAAGAAGCTATGCAAGACTATCAAGACCAACTTAAATTGCTTTCGCCTTATAAGAAAATATATACCTCTTAAGGCAGCATCAATTTATGCATGCCATGATATTTTCCCATATGTCATGTTGTATAACCGTTTGGGGTCAAGCCAACCAAACAACAATGACACCAATAAAATCATTATACAACCAGGCACTTAAAATAATGATTCGATCAAGAAAAGCCAATGAAAATTATTAGTAAAGATTGATGAGATAGAGATAGAGAACACAATTTACTGGGATTTGACAGCTTTGTAAACTTTTCATTTTAAAAACTAATTTTCAAGTGTGTGAACAACCTTGCTCCAGAAATACTCTGCCGATTGATTAACGAACTGAACAGTAGAATTAGAACTAGGGGTGGAACGAGTGGAAATTGTAAAACAGCGAAGAGCAAAACCACATTTGGACAATCATCCTTTGTAGCACTAGGCACTAAACTGTGGAATGCACTACCATCAGAAATCAAAACATTGACAGAGCTCAAGGTTTTAAACGCACAAGTAAAACAATGGTTGAAACTGAATAAACTCGGTGAACATTGACCCGCACGCACATGGGCGCGCACGCACGCACACGCATTAATCATTGTCCTTGTTTTTGTCTTTATGTCTCCTGTAGATGATGTCTTCTGTATTTTTATTCATGTGTAACTTTTAGTAAAGGCCTAACCAGGGTCTTGACTAGAAACCTGTATGCATGGCATCTATTTTATATTTCATATGAAACAATGTACAATGTATTTGTCCCTGCTCAATAAACTTCTAAATAAATAAAAAAAATTAAGGAATAATGTTTTGTTCCAAGTACTAATTAAAAATGTGAGCGAGTGGCTTATCAATAATATCAGCTACAAGCCTCAAGAGAGATGGATAAAGCCCTTCCGGTCCAGCTGACTTTCTACATATGTTGGAATTTTGACAGGAACATTTCCCTCGTAAATGGCTTAAAAGAGAAAGTGTTAATATTTTCAATATTTGGGGACTGTGTGTCTAAGGATCGATTTGTTATTTACTTGAAAAGGTGCCCAGCAGAAACAAAGTGATTTGTATAGAATCAACAGAAATCTAACGACGAGGAGTTGATTTGAAAGATTCAACAGTTTTCCAAAATGTAGCTAGATTATGCCCATTTCTGGTTGTCTCATCTAAATAAAATTGTGATTTAGCTTTACGTATCTGTGCTGTGCATTTCTTTCTTAAAGGTCCAATGGCATGCTTCTTTAAGGATGCTTTAATATAGATATTAGTGGGCCCCTTACACAGTATTTGAAGACGTTCCTGAAATTCAGCCATGGTGCAGAATTACAGCCACTACGAGCCAGTCACACATAAGGCTTTCCCCTAGCTTGAATGCAAATACAACTCAACTAATTGCAACTAATTGTTGCCCGCGATTGATTGACCGCAGTCATCTCCTGCCGGAGCATGGCTGCCGAGGGATCACCGCCTCGGCAGCGGCAATAATCCCTTTCTCCTCCATGTCGTGGTTCATGTACTTCAGGGAGTCAAAGCCAAAGGTCCTTTCCCCCAATTCCATCTCAACCATGGCTGAGATAACCCCCACTACGAGTCTCGTTGTGGAAATACCAGAGGTAAGAGTCCGATGTGTTATGCGCCATAACACCAACAGCAGAACGGTTATCCAAATAACACAAAAGTGCACTTGCGTTACAGCCCATAATATCATATAATACATAGATATCTATATCATATAATACATATTATCATGGCCAAAAGCTGTGTGCGCCTCCAGACAATATTATGAACCACAAACGACTGCGTCGGGTTCTCCGACGTCTCTGGTTCTTCCACCTCCGTATCAATCTGAAGTGGACCGAACCGCTCGCTGCCGGCGGCAGACTTATTTAGATTTTTGAGGTTTGGGGGAATTGGAGCATTTTTACTTGTGTTAAATTAACAGAATCACAGTAAGCCTTTAAGTCATTTGAATCCTCTTTTATGCAGAATAATTTCTTTGTGATTTACAATATCTGCAAGCACAGCTGAGAGTGATGATAAAGTATCTTTAAGAGTTGACCCGCACCTGTGCACCTGTGCACAGTGATAACTCAATGCACACCTGTTGTGCAGCCTCACCAAGCCCCAGAGTCCAACCTGACTCATCCAGGTGGGGCTCCTTAAACCAGCCATCATCCACACACACTCCCACAGAGGGCTTCAAGGTCATAGCTTCATACATTTTTCAGCTGTAGCCTTACAGGAAGTGATGCAAATGTTGGTTGGATTGTGGTCGGCAAGACTTAAAAAACACAATCTATATTTACAAGGCGGATATAATGAATGAGCATTTATTTTATTTACGAAATGACTTCAATTATATTTTGTTTGTATAAGGTCAGTTAAACCTCCACTGATTAATCTGAGTTGGGCCCTTGCAGAATGTCGTTGTTTTACTTGACAGAAAACCGCAAGGGTTATTTTAGACCTTTATCAAAATATTAACATTATCATCAAGTGTTCTATTTGTTTGTTCAGTGTGTAATTTTAGTCTCCATGGAAAATGCTACTATTAGTTTAGAACAAAGGTGACCAAATGAAGATAATCTAGTCATGCCACCACACTCTATGTATACCACTTTGGTGCACCTATGAATTGGAAATGGACTGAACATGCTTACAGAAAATTGATGAGAAGTAGACCGGAAAACCACAACAGCACCGTGTAGCTGAAAAACACTTTGCTGCTGTCTATTGAAACTGATCTGTTGTCACGAAGCACCAAACACTGTGCTCTTGGCTTGGAGCTCCAGGAAATACGCTCTAAGAGAAAAAAAAAGGTTGAAGAAAATACGTACACCAACATCAAACGTTGTCAAAATGCAATTTACAATAAGGGAACATTAATTAACTGTTAATAACCATAAGTGAATACAGTTATACAAATAATTATATTGCATTAGCATAGCAGTTGAAATCTTGTTTTTGCATGGAATTTCCTTATTTTCATTGCAATTTAAATACTCTTTCACGGAAATCTTTCAGATAACGCTAATCTACTATTTCTTTAGTCCAACAAAAGCAGAAATCTTCTCTCCAGCTCTCTACGGGGACGTATATTAACACACGCTTTCGCCCTAAAACTAAGGGCAAAAGCGCCCGCAATGAACGTCCCAAATAGGCTGCAATGTGATCATTTAGGGCCTAAATGATCACATTGCAGCCTGTTTGAGGTTGAACTTCTTGCTCAATAATGGAACAATATAATTTATTTTACTTTTTTATATATAGTTAGAACCAATCTTAGAACCAAAGTGATATCATTATTTGTTAAAAAATACAGGTTGAATTAATCCCATCGCTTCCTTTAACACTAAATTTAGGGATTAAATAATGTGTAAGACCTCAGTTAACGTAAACACCATTAGTAAACACAGTTAGTAAATGATTACAAGATTAGTTAACTGCTAACATAATTTCTTTAGTCCAACAAAAGCAGAAATCTTCTCTCCACGCTCTCTACGGGGACGTATATTAACACACGCTTTTCGCCCTAATACTAAGGGCATTAGGGCAATGCTGTATTAGTGGCTATAATGGATACGTCTCTCACAGGATAGGCTGCCATGTGATCACTTCTAGTGGATAAATCATCTACATTGCAGAGACCTGTAATGAAGCGAGTCCAACCCTCAGAGTTCAGCACCTACTCAGCCATCAATACTAAGAGGATGTGACCATGACCAAGTCTTTAATACTAAATACAGGGCTCTACCTCCTCAATATGACCTCATCTTTATGCTGTCAAGAGGAGGAAGAATATATAGTTTAATTATATATAGATATATTATATTATATAGTATAGCTATATCAGTCTCACGAAAGTACAAACATGTGATAAAGTAAACCTTGTTTTCACATATTTTTAAATACCATATAGTGTTTGCATATTGTTTGTCAATAGTATGAAATCCTATAATATGCTATGTTTATATGCTACATTATTAGATATTAATTGCTGTTCATTGTTTACTATGTAATAAGATTGAGTGAAGGGTAATTTATGGGTTAATTAATGGAGCCCCAGTTCAAGATCATAACCTGATAAACACAGAGGCCAATGTACATTACCCTTCACTCAATCTTATTACATAGTAAACAATGAACAGCAATTAATATCTAATAATGTGAGCATATAAGCATAGCATATTATAGGATTTCTACTATTGACAAACAATATGCAAACACTATATATGGTATTTAAAAATATGTGAAACAAGGTTTTACTTTTATCACATGTTTGTACTTTTGTGAGACTGAATATAGCTATACTATATAATATAAATATATTCTATATATAATTAAACTATATATTCTTTCCTCCTCTTGACAGCATAAAGATGAGGTCATATTGAGGAGGTAGAGCCCTGTATTTTTATATAGAGACTTGGTCATGGTCACATCCTCTTAGTATTGATGGCTGAGTAGGTGCTGAACTCTGAGGGTTGGACTCTCTTCTTTTTTACGTCTCTGAGGGACGTAGAGGGATATCCAGTGTAGTGTAAAACAGGCTATCTTCATCCTGAGAGAGACATATAACCATTAATACCACTAATACATCATTACCCTAGTTCACTCTCTGCTACACCATAACATCATCAACATACTGTACACTCTACTGTAACCTTACGTCATCAACATAATGTACACTTTGATAAACCATTACATCATCAACACACATCATAGTATTACATCATCAACATAATGGTTGGTTTCCCGTCTCAAATCAAATTATTGAACACTAAAGTGTGTCCCTTGTTAGACCCTTATGAGGCAACTCTACAAGAAGAAGCTACTTCCTGTAGAGCACTTCTCTTCCTGCGTCTAATAACACCTGACTATCGCTGAACATTGGGTCCATTGATGTTCATTCAGCCTTCAGTAAACATCTTTGTACAGCACTCCACCACAACGTGCAAATGTACTCCATACTGTCCTCAACCATTACATCACAATATGAACTATACGTTACCTGATTCCTGATTGATGTTACATCTCTACTGCTGGGTGATGTCTGAGCAACATGGAGGTCTTCATCTTAAAGAAACACAAACAGTCATTATAAGGCCACAAAACCAAGAGAGACAGTTGCTGCTTCTACGGAAGACAATATGTAGCGTAGGTGTTCTCAAGATACAGAAGATGCCAGTTAACAGAGGTATTATACTCTACCTTTCCTTCTGCAGCGGAGGTAGACAACCAAGGATAGAGAGGGGGAAGGGAGAAGAGGCAGAGGAGGGACACAGACATGGCCAGCACATGCAGCACTGTTCACAGCCTTCAGCATGCAGGGTTCTACAGCACCGATCCTAAAGGGATATCTAAGGCACATATAATGTTGTTCACAATTGTCCAGGATTATACTCCTGAATGCCCCTGCCCACTAGGTGACTTTATGAAGTTGGGAAGACTTTGCCAGTACACACTATAGGGACTGGTCTTGACAATCAGTGGTGGTCTACTCTATCCGGTCATTTGTTTCCTCCCGTTGTCTGTTCCCACCGTCATCCCTGATTTCAGTCTCAGTCCCCGCTACACGACGCAGTCAGGCCCGATAATACTAAACTGGTTTGTAAAAGACTTTACCCTCCTAACCCTAAGAGGGGCAGCACATTAACGTGTCTCTAGACCCCGCACACTAAACAACAATCAGAGCCGACCTCAGCCCTGGACCCCCTCTCCCCGTCAGTGAACTCATTATCGTGGGTAAGTCGCCTCGTGGAAAGGGCCTAAAGGCTTTGGCCTGAAGGGGATGCTGGCTGATTTATTTTGATGTTTCATGATTCAGAAAATTTAAATATTGGATATAATAGTAGAAACATTTTAATTAATTAATCATTTAATGAAATCAATACGCTCTTCTAGCCTCTCTACATTTGTAGTGAACTTTATCTAAAAGTGATGATGATCGTTGGGATTATAAATGTAATTATAATGTAGAGTTTTTAGTGGCACAAATGCCTCCATCAGCACATTCTGCCCTCTCTTAAAAAGTGCTGAACTTGGTAATACAATTTGATTTATCCAGACATATGACAATAATTTGAACTTAATGAATTGACACAAAAATAGTCAACTTACCAACATTAATCCTTGTGATTATTTATCCAGTGTGTAGATAGATTTTGGATTGTTTCTTTTTCACATTCAGTTTTCAGTTCCACGTATAGACAGACAAGGTCGGAGATCTGCAAATGTTCTTATCAGTACAGTGAATGGAGTTTGAGAGCGCGTTCAACATCATATTTAAATGCTAGAAATTTGTTCCATCTCTTACTATAATCAAAAAATGCTTGAATCTCTGTCCGTCCAATTCGAGAATAGGTGTTGGGTTGATTTTCATTGAGACCGTTCCTGTGTACAAACAAAGATTTCCTTAGTTGTGATTTACAGTCACTATTGTAGAAGTACATTTTTCCCCTGTCTCACGGTCAGCCCACGATGGCTTAAGAGTACGTTCCTGATAGGACACAACACCACCTGAACGAAAGAGATTTCATTAGTTTAGATCAAATGTTGCACATGAGAACATAAGTGATTATATAAATGTGATTTAACCCACTAATACAATGTCATTTACACAGAACGATTATATACACTCATGTATTTTGAATAGGAATTGTAACATTAATTTTTTACCCAAGTGACGGAAGAAGATCGTCCAGTCTCCTGTTGATTCTGTGGAGGTAAAAGAAATTTGATACTTTATCAACACATTTGATGAGGCGAAGGATTAAAATGACTTTGATTGGTTGCTTGTGCAAAATGTTGCATTTTTTCTATCGGTATCAGTGAGGTGAATGACCTGAGTGTTCATTACATTTCAATAGATAAATAAATTGTATTGTCATGATTCGACACGAATTCATTGATACAACAGTGAGCAACGTTGTTCTGAAAACCTTTTACTTTACTAATACCAATCAATCATTACAAAACGTCATATACAGATCAGTGTATTTTATTGAAATAGAATTTAACGTAACGATGATTTACCAAGATGCGGAAGAAAACATGCGTCAGCTATCATGATGATTCTGTGGAGGAGTAAGATATTGATCTTTTATCACACCCATTTGACTTGAGGCGGAGGTATTAAAATAACTGTGATTGGTTGGCCTTGTGGAAAAATGTTTGCTTCTTCATCTGCGTTCAGGGAGGTGATATGACTGAGTTCATTACATTCCATATTAGATTAAACTTAAAATTTGTTTGTCAATGGGAAGATTACACCACATTCTCAGTTTGGCACTCAAAAGATAGGAGCCCATTGTTCAATAACTTTTGCTTTAATATTATTTTTTATTTTATTTACAATGGCATAAAAATCTGTGTGTTATTATTCACTATTGTTTTTCTGCATTAAGATTCTAATCATCAATATACATTTTTTTAGTTAAATTGAATTCATTTTTCCATCAAACCATTTTTACAACCCATTTTCATATATTAATGATTATGAGGGATTGAACCTAATTTTTGGCAAGGGGAAACTGGTTAAATATGGCTCCATTAACTGTCTGAAACTACAGCAAAACCAAGGATCTAGCGTCAGACTTCTTAATGAATTAAGGCTTCGTAAATTCACAAGACCCTTTGTTCAATGGTTAGTTTTT
>OLKM01003629.1:0-32937 GCA_900291075.1 Melanogrammus aeglefinus | reverse complement strand
TAAGTGGCTAATGAGTCGAGGGGCAGGGTCCTAGAGATTATTCGAGCGCGCATTGTAGCGGCCGCGTTGTCAGAATCACACATTGCTTACCACCCCTTTCCAGTAAAAACACAACCTCCATTCAAGATTCCTCCGTTCAATCACCCCCATTCAGTCTCCTACTCCAATGGAAATGGAACTGCCCACCGATTCCGCGGCATTTTAAAAAATCCTCCTCCAGGCAGGAAGTGTGGTACTAGCTGCAAGTCACCGGAAAAGGAGAGTCCGTGAAGAAGAAGTGGGACCACGGCGTTAAGCGTTTATTTTTGAACGGTTCCGCGTTTAAGCCGTCTGATAGCTTATGCAACCCTTGTCACCGGGAGTTTCGTTCGGCACGTCTGCGATTGCCGCATGTGGATGTAAAATTTCCCTACCGGACGGTGCTTCATGGAAACCTGATCTCACAAAACTGACGGACCCTCTGACTTTGACTAAACGTTATCGACTTCGGTTACCGTTGAGTACCCGGTGTGTATTTTCGTTTGCGGTGGGTTGTTGGCTACACCGGGTCAGAGACGCTGGTCATTGTGATTATTCCTTATTTTCCGCGCGTAATCACCCGAAACAGATTTTCTATTGGAAGTTCGCGTTAAAAACGCCGAAACGGACTTTTCCCCAAATGGATTAAAATTGGGATTTAAACGAGGAACCAGACAGGACTGATCGCGCGACGGGCACGCTGCATATTATTTTCTTTCTTGTTTGTACTGTCACTGTGGATAGATTATTATGCAATTATATTTGTGAAAAAATCGCATTGCTGGATTATTCTTCTGTGGATTTATTGTTGCTCTTTTGATCTGCCAAGTTTTAATTGTGTGGGGTTAACTCAAGCTATTTCGGTGTTATGTTTTGTCTTCTACTTGTCAGACTTGACTCTGACTGCACCCCAACATTCAAATTTAGCCTAAACTCGCTACAAAATGGCACCCCCGGACATCTGGATTCACTTAAACCCGGCATTAAAAAAAAAAATAAAAAAAAAATCTTCAAATTAACCCTTTTCAGGAATGGATTTATTTCCCCAACAACCTGGTTGAAATGGCCCAGCAAAGCAATGGACTACGGAGAAACTGAGCCATCTGGCAGCGAAAAACCACGTATTCCTTATTAGATATGGATTTTTGTGTTACATTGAACCCGAATCTGTCTCAACCTCTCATTTCCTTCTGGCAGTTGGCAGCTCAACAAGGGAAGTTGGAGATCCAAGGATGGTTGTCATCTTCATGGACGAACTTAAATTAATGGAGGAACCAGTTGACACTCAAAGAACAATAAAAGCAACTTTGGAGAAAGAATGTGAGATTCTAAGGAAAGCACAAAAACAACACAAGGAGGACCTTTGAAAAAAACAGTTTACACTTTATTTTGAAAAAATCACAGCAAAACATGAACAATGCTTTCAACATTTGCATCGAAAATCTTGACAAACAGGTCATCATTTCTGAGGAGAGAGTTTGCAGAGCAAAACCTAACTGGCGCTTAACACACCATCAACAGAGAATTTTAAAGGACATCAAAGAGTTCATGACCCCAGTCGCACAATCAGTTATCACCTGCAGGAGGATGTGTGGAAGTTCTCCAAAATGGACAACGTTTTATCCCAGGAAATTTGGGTACAGATGAAACAGACATTGAATGTATCTGCCCTTGCCACCACTCCGTGTTTTCAGCAGCACCGAAAGATGTTCGGTTGGAGAGAAGGCTCAGGAGGCAGCGCTCCATCTACTGTTCTGACTGATACGGCAGGCGTGCTTCTACTCCAGAGGATTCTCCTGTTCTGTGTGAGTCCAGGGCACGGTTAACAGGAAAATGTCCTGTAAAAATGCCTGTTCCCAGGCATTTGGAAAGATGGAGGATGAACCAGATCCCCTTTTGTACTTTGGAGAAATGTTAGTGATTTTCTTGCTTTAATCCGTTGATGGATGAGGAATTGATGGCAACCTTGAGAAATGTTCTACATGGAACAGCGAGAGACTGGTGGGACGTGTACGTTTAAACACACATACCTGGTCAGACTTTCAACAGAAATTCCGTGCTGCCTTTCTGTCAGAAGATTATGGAAGATGAACTGGCAGAGAGAGTGCGGACCAAGAGTTCAAGGCGAAGGTGAAAGCATTAGAGAATTTTGCTTTC
Organism: Melanogrammus aeglefinus; assembly: GCA_900291075.1. Lineage (NCBI taxonomy): Eukaryota > Metazoa > Chordata > Actinopteri > Gadiformes > Gadidae > Melanogrammus > Melanogrammus aeglefinus. The sequence continues at coordinate 30,762 of OLKM01003629.1, read as the reverse complement.
AGTTATCGCTCCTTGTGTCAGAGGTGGAAGCCTGAAATTCAGGAAGGACGCAGTCTTAAAGCTGATTTTCAGAAACATCAATCCCCATATGGCAAGCCAGCTCCGAGGCAGAGTAACTACAGTGGATGAACTGGTGAGGCTCGGACAACAACTGGAAAAGGACAGGGCGAGTCAAACTAACTATGAACAACGGACAAAAAAAAATTGTGAAGCAGAAAGAGAGAGTGGAGATGGTTACTTCCTAATGCCCCACCACCGCAGAAAGACAACATTTCCAATGTGGTTTACTGCTGGAGGTGTAAAGGCAGCCATGCTCCATATTCATGCCCAAATTATAATCAGTTCAAGAAATCTAATTTCCCCTGGACAATCCTACCCTCAACAATCCCACTCACAGCAACAACAGCCTCAGCCGCATCATTCTCAGCAGTCTCACCCTCAACAATCCCACTCACAGCAACAACAGCCTCAGCCGCATCATTCTCAGCAGTCTCACCCGCAACAACCCTACCCACAGCACTCCCACCCTCAACAAGTCCATCCGCAGCAACAACACCCTCAGCCACATCATTCTCAGCGACCCAACCGGCAAAAACACTCCTCTAATCAAACCTACCCACAGCCATCTGGCTTTTCAAATCCCCAGAACCATTCTTCAGTGAACGCTGTGACCCATTCAGCTCAATCGCCGTTATGTATCACCTCACATTTCTTTGTACCAGGGGCCTGAAAAAGTTCAGCATCCCCGAGGGAAAGCACTGATACTGCCCTCCCACGACAACTGAAAGTGCCCTTGACTATAAGGAACTGGACAGGAAAAAGCTGTTGTTGATACAGGTTCCCACTATATACTCTGCTAAATGAACACATCTGGAACAATGTCAAAGCTCCAAATGATAAACCTTACCCCATGGACCCGGAGATCCTCTTTACCTTGCTGATGGTCAACCCAGGAAACCCCTTGGGTGGGTCGAGCTTGAAATGAGCCTACATGATAAAAGACCTGGTGTGATAACTGTGGTGGTCCTAGACTCCAGGACTCTGGCTTTTCCTGCCTTGATTGGTTTGGACTTCGTGTTTTTTACTGGTATGCAGCTTGATGTTGCAGGCGGGATGTACTGGTTCCGGGGATAATGCGGAAAAGAAATTCTACTTTTGTGCAGAGTCCTCTCTTTTCTGGGGAGGGGGAGAATGGCAACTCTATTGCCTTCTTTTCTGTGGTAGCTCCATCGGCCACTGCACTGTTCCCTATACACAGGCCCCTTTGGAGGACTCAGACTTGATGCTGAGGGGTAGTTCAGGAGTCTCACCTGGAGGAGCACCTAAAACCTCAGTTACAAAATCTGTTATGCAACAATGTTGATGTGTGTACAACCAAAGTAGGACGTACTTGAGATATTGAAGCATCAAAATCTTTCTCACCAACCCTGTACCAATTCGACAGAAACCCCTATCGAGTCTCCCCTCCTAAACAAAAAGGTGATGAAGGAACTCATCGAGGACATGCTACAAGATGACGTCATTGAACCTTCTTGTTCTGCATGGGCCTCGCCTGTAGTCCTCATTCCCAAAAAGAGACGGGAAACCACGGTTTTTGTGTTGATTACACGAAAAGTGAATGTTAACACAGTCACTGATGGCTTATCCCATTCCCACAATCCAAGAGATATTGGATAGCCTCTCGGGTGCTGTTGTTTTCTCTTCACTAGACCTAAATAGTGGCTACTGGCAAGTGGAGATGGATCCAGAAGGTGAGGGGAAATCACAGCCTTTTATATGCCCTCATGGACTGTTCCAATTTAAAGTCATGCCATTTGGACTTAAGAATGCCCCTGCCACCTTCCAGAGGCTCATGGAGAGAGCCCTGGGAGAGCTGAAGGGAATCATCTGCTTTGTCTACTTGGATGACATTATCATCTTCTCTTCGTCCTGGGAACAGCATTCTTATGATGTCCAAGCTGTCCTGGACAAACTCAGAAACGCAGGCCTCTCTCTGTGAATATGAAGAAAAGTAAAACTGTTCAGAACCTTCTTTGAAATTTCCTGGGCCGTCTTGTCTCTGCTACAGGAGTCCATGTTGACCCAGACAAGATTGAGGCTGTGCAGAACTACCCTGCACCCACCAACTTGAAAGCCCTACAAAGGTTCCTGGGCATGGCTGGGTGGTATCACAGATTCGTCCCCAACTTTTCCCAGATTGCTGAACCCCTCAATGCCCTAAAGAAAAAAGGAGCAAAATACTGCTGGTCACCTGCATGCCAAACATCGTTTATTACCCTAAAAAAGCACCTGGTTAAACCACCTGTCCTGGGCCACCCAAGCTTCGATTGCACCCTTTGTGGTGATATACACGACGCCAGAGTGAGATTGGACTTGGGGCTGTGCTTGTCCAGAAATCCCACCAAGGAACCGAGGAAGTCCTCGCCTTTGCCAGCCGCAGTCTAAACCCTGCAGAGAAAAACTATGCTGCCACTGAGCTAGAGATGTTTGGCAGTGGTGTTGGGCAGTGGAGAAGTGGAGAACTTACCTGGAAGGTAGACTATTCACCGTGGTTACAGATCATGCCTCTTCTACTATGGGTGTTCAAAACCACCAAACCCAGCACCAGACTCATCAGGTGGGCACTCCGGCTTCAAGAATTCTCCTTCACTGTTGAATACCGAAAGGGGAAGTACAACACTGTACCGGATGCCCTCTCCCGAGCTCCTACAGAATCCATCCATACAACCGCACCGGTGTGTGCTACCATCGCAGCTTCCCCTCCAAAACCATCAAAAGAACTTCCTATCTCAATTGAGGCCCTGTGGAAGACCCAACAGGAAGATCCAGAATGTCAGGTTCTATATCAAAAAGTAGTAGAAACCGGACAAGTCATTAATTCAAACCCTTCCTTACATCATTCTGGATGATCTCTCCTCTACCGTCGCGTCACCCTCCCATACAAAACCATCTACCAACTCTACATACCTTCCTAGCTTCCGCTCACACTTACTAGACTACTTCCACCAAGATCCCCTCTCTGGAACATCTTGGCAGGCACAAAAACCTACCGAAGACTACAACATCTTGTCTACTGGCCAAAGATGAGCTGGGATGTCAGAGAACATGTAAAAAACTGTTACACATGTCAACTTTACAAACCAGAAAACAAAAAACTTGCAGGAAAACTCCAACAAACCCAAACTCACCGCCCCTGGGAGATGCTGGGAGTGGATATTTGATGGGCCCCTTTCCCAAAAGCTCCAGCCAAAAACGTCTATCTCCTTGTGTTTGTAGGTTATTTCTCACGGTGGGTTGAATTGTTCCCCATCCGAAATGCCACTGCTGAAACCATCTCTCGGGTCATGGTCAAAGACATCTTTTGACCAGGTGGGGCATTCCTGACTACATCCTGTCGGACCAGGGAACACAGTTTGTTTCATCAGTTTTCCAAACTGTATGCAGGACCTGGAATGTGGGGGACACAAGTTAACATCTGCATACCATCCGCAAACTAACCTTACAGAGAGGGTGAACCGTACCCTAAAATCCCATGATAGCATCCTATGTTGGTGACAATCATAAACATTGGGACAAGAAACCTGTCGGAGTTCCGGTTCGCGATTAACTCTGCAGTCCAGGAGTCAACAGGGCGTTTCTCCTGCAGAGCTTATTCTTGGTCGCTCCCTTCAGAGGACCTCTTGATGCAATGTTGCAACCTCAGGAAACCTGCTCCTGACACCCCTCCATACACCAAAATCCACACAGCTCAAGGATCTCTGTTCCTTTGTTGAAAAAAAATCTGGACTCTGCTCGTCAACGGCAGAAAAGAAAACTATGACAAACACCGACGTGACCTTGGAGTTTCAGGAACAGGACAGAGTCTGGTTGAGGAGCCCATCCTCTCTCCCAAGGCTGAAAAATCATTTTGCCGCCAAGTTAGCCCCAAAATGGCAAGGTCCATATCGGGTAGTTGAACAAGTTGGGCCGGGTGAACTATAAAGTTGTTTTAGAAAATTCAGGCAAAGACTTAAAAGTTGTACACATTTCCCGTCTCAAACCTTGCTACCCGACTGCTCAGGACCTACAGGAGCAGGAGAAAAAAACACCTTCTTGAAATCTTCAATGAGGAGTCGGATGAAGAGGGACTTCCTTGGGTTCGCAGACACCTCCGGTTCTACTACAAAATAAAACGCACACTTAGTAGGACAAACTACTGCGCCTTACCTTTGGTCGGCTTCTGCTAAGGGGGGAGGAGTGTGTAGCGGCCGCGTTGTCAGAATCACACATTGCTACACCCCTTTCCAGTAAAACACACCTCCATTCAAGGATTCCTCCGTCATCCACCCCCATTCATCTCCTACTCCAATGGAAATGAACTGCCCACCGATTCCGCGCATTTTAAAAAATCCGTCCTCCAGGCAGGAAGTGTGGTAGCTAGTGCTAGTCACCGGAAAAGGAGAGTCCGTGAAGAAGAAGTGGGACCACGGCGTTAAGCGTTATTTTTGAAGTCCGCGTTATAGCCGTCTTATGCTTTGCAACCTTGTCACGGGAGTTTCGTCGGCACGTCTGCGATTGCCTGCATGTGGATGTAATTTCCCTACCGGACGTTGCTTCATGGGAACCTGCATCTCACAACTGACTGACTCTGACTTTGACTAACGTTATCGACTTCGGTACCGTGAGTACCCGGTGTGTATTTTCGTTTTGGGTGGGTTGTTGCTACACCGGGTCGAGAGACGCTGGTTATTGTGATTTATTTCCTTATTTTCCGCGGTAACACCCGAAACAGATTTTTCTATTGGAGTTCGCGGTAAAACCCGAAACGGACTTTTCCCCAAATGGATTAAAATTGGGATTAAACGAGGAACAGACAGACTGATGCGGACGCACGCTGCATTTATTTTCTTCTTGTTTGTACTGTACTGTGGATAATTATTATGCAATTATATTGTGAAAATCGCATTGCTGGATTATCTTTGTGATTTATTGTTGCTCTTTGATCTGCCTAGTTATTAATTTGTGTGGGTTAACTCAAGCTATTTTCGGTTATGTTTTGTTTTACTTTGTCAGACTTGACTCTGACTGGCACCCCAACATTCAATTTAGCCTAACTCGCTACAGCATAATGTCTGTGCGAAGGAGAAAGATTTCACACAACCTGCATTGTAAACGCTAGGCCTACGTGCGATTACAATGAGCAAGCAAACTGTTGCCTCGTTCTTCTGACCTTCGGCTAGTCTAGTAGACAATACTAAATTAGATTCCCATTATGTGCAACAGATGTCTTTTTTAATGTCTTATTAGAAATATCCTAGTGGGCATATTACTAGCCGTTACCGCACGTGTTTTATTAGTCAATAATCAACCCATCCTTTTTCCATCAATCAGTGAACACCTTTAAAGAAGAATAAGTAGCGCTTTGTGATAAGTCAACAGAATCAGTAGGCCTATAAGCATTGTGGATCTTAGAGGTTACTTCATCAAAATCAAAGAAATATTTCCCTAGAGTTAGCTATTTCCAAACTCTTCAACAATCCTAGCAAACTTCCACATGCACGGATCCCAGGAGAGAGCTATCACCCAGACGCGATCCGCAGCCCCGGTCCTGACCAGGGTTATGCTCAGGGCTAAGGCGCCGAAGCAAGCAGGGTAGGGGTCTGGATAATACGATAGTTAGGGCCTGGGCGAGTCTCTCCACCGACCTGTTACAACCATTACTGGATACAGGTTCCACTAAATCCACCTCCCATGAGGAGGTATAGTCGACGGATCTTACAACATACTCTAAACCTTCGCTATTACGCGCATTGATAGAATTAGGTCATCAACCATTTTCCAGCCTATGACGTCATAATCCTATTTTGTCGTCATCCGACTCTGGAGTACAATACCTGTTTTCACAAATGTACTCTACTACTTTGTACATCGGGGGGTTCGACCGTGAGTCTCATTCACACTTATTCACACTTGATGCCCGATATGTGGACATCGGTGTCGCTCAGACACTAGTAGATCAACGGGGGGTTTAGGGGGGTGGGCTTGCGAGGGGCGGGATATGACGTAGGGGGTCGAGGTTCGCAACACGCGAGACAAGGACAGCCACTGTCACACGTTTTTTTGTCGCAGATGACTCCGTTACTGGAGAAAGCGAGCGTCTTTTTTTACTTAATTTCACATATAACTTGGACAAATGTAATTGATTTTTGTGTTTAACTGAGAAAACAGGGAGTGGAAAGCCAGGACCCTATAATCTACAGCTAACTGTTGAATGAAAAAACATTTTCCATAGGCGAGTGCAGCTGTGAACTCATGTATTGTAATTTATTGTATGAGCTGTACTTTGAGGGTTACGATAAGACCTATTTTTTAAGCGTTCACCACGAATGACTCTTAAATACAGTGCCAACATTTACATTTTTTTGACCATTCAGCGAACAAAAGGCAACCGGCTGATTATCAACATCAACACGCCCCCTCAAATGGTGTAAAATGCAGACTTTCTACTCCTCATTCACATTGAGGTAATTAACCTTTCCGCCGGCTAAAATACTACCTCAGGGGTAATATTTTTTCAGGATATTTGCAGGATACCGGTGTCAGGATAGGTTGTTCACCTATACAGCCCATCGTGAGAATAGCGGGAGAATAGCAGGACTTGTGAATAGGGTGACCAGATCCCAATTCACCAGATGTGGGTCAAAGGCTACGTTTGTGTGAGACAATGTGGGACACCAAGGCATCAAGGGTTAGGGTTACTATGCTTTGCCATCTGGTTGATTCAGTAGCACATAACAACCTGGAAATATAAACTTATTTCCAGCCTGGAAATAAGCATGGAGCGAAAGAAAGTCCCGCATTGTCTGTGTCGTTTCACATCGTATTCACCTCTGTGTGAAATGCAAAAATGGCCAAAGCAAACTTCACACAAAACTTTCCCAGACTCGCCTTGCACTGATAGATAGTTTCCCAGTCCTATCACAAGAAAAGGGAACGCTAAAGCAACCCGGAGAACCAAAGCCTGGCAGCGGATCGCTGACCGCGTAAATGCGTTAGTTACACGTCAAAAGCATGATTAATATTTGAACCATGAATATATAAATATCCCAGCATTCTTAACGTTCCTACCACATAACCCTTTTCTTCTAAAAAAATATGTACTCCGATGGCTCCCAAGCGGTCAGTGGATCAAGTAAAAATGAAGTATAAAAGCATTCAAACTGGTAAGCTTTTCCCACCATCGTATTGGTCTAAATTTAAATAAGCCCTTTTTTTAGCCAATTAGATTTAGGCAGACTGGATCTGGCCCTCAAATTGTCTTGACGCCGGTGGAGGAGCTGTTAATAAACATAAATTCAGGGCGCCTTGGCATGGAGGGGGTACCTCGAGGTACCTCCTCCGAGAGTGAGGGGCCATGTGAGGGTACCCCACTGGTTGAATGTAGGTTTTTGTGTTTTCTTGTATTTTAGATTTTGTTTGCCTTCGAAGTAACACATGCAAACCGTGTGCATGCCACGTTGCATATGTTCCAAATTTTTTTTTTGGTAACCTGGTAGAAAAGCTAAAAGGGACAATTCATCAACTTCACAGATCAAGATGGATTAGTGCTTGTGATGAAGCCGCCGGCTAAGATCGAACATTCTCCAGTGGATGTAAGTCTGTTAGGACTATTTTATACTTTATGTTGTAAGCGCCTCTAGGCATATCAGCCAATATTGTATTTGTATACAGCTCTTTGTATGATAGGAGGCTGATGAAAATCTTGGTCCGGACGTGGATGGGTCATCTGAGATGTGCTGAGCATCTCAAACATTATAGATAAAACTACCATTTGCAAAAAACGGAGGCCTACGCAAATAGTCTGGAGTGAACTGAGGCCAGGTCCTCGATTGATAGTGTTGGCTAGGCTGGAGAAGGCTATTTAAATATATTAAAGATTTGCACGAGAATCTATATCTCTCCAGCAAAAAGTCATCTGATATGCCAAGATGTCGAGCCGTGATCTTATTAATCGTTCCGGTGGATTGCACGTATAATTTGCGCTCCGGTATTAGCAGGCCTCTCATCAAAAGGGCATGCCATTGTGAACACATGTAATCTGCGGTGAACGCGGGTTTAAATCTCAAAACCCGGTTATGTTTCAAACTTTATTACATTCATTTTGAAATCACTGTCAATTCTAGCAATCTGATTGGCTCTCAGCAGTGCGATTAATTCACGAATCACACACCTTGAACTCTAAATCGCATCCTTTTTCAGCCAATTTGAAGTAGGCAATAAAATAGAGCAGCCAGTCAGAAAAAAAGCCATTAGCCAATCAGATTGCTACAAAATAAGGACAGAAAAGCCATTTGCAGGTAACAAAAAATGGAATTCTTTCTATTAAAAAAGTGTATTACTTTTTTCTATTCTTGTTCAGTGATTTCATAATGAATCTAATAAAGTGGTAATTGAACTTCGTGTCGTGCAATTTTGGTTTCAAATCATACTTCAGATACGCGTGATTTCAAATCGAACTCGCGCAAAGCGCGCTCGTTCGATTTTGAAATCAAGCGTATGATTTGGGACCAAATTACACTCCACTCAGTTCAATTACCATTATTAACCTGCGCAAAACCTGCTCCGACCAGGTTTGATTCAGAGCATATGTTTAACTAACATACCATGTTCATTTTGGAACGGAAACCTAGGGTTACCACAAACCCTGGGTTAACTTACCCAGTTATGTGATAAAACCGGCTTTGTGGAATACCCCAATGGTCACCCTGCTTGTGAAAGCAGCTATTATGGTGCTGGCGGGAACGTCCAACCAGAGGGCTGCATTCATGCCCCTAATAAACCTCAACATTCACCACAGTGTGATCGAGAAGGAGCCAATTCACTGCTTCTTTTTTGAGCGGAAAACAAAATAACAAAGTATTGTTATTGTTATAAATAACAAAGTATTGTTGTGTTCATATGTTCCAAATGCTGCCAATAGCACATTTACTGAGGGGTTTGCATTTTTTGATGAGTGTGAACAGAGCTGTGACTAACCATTCGGCTAACAGTGTAAATTAATTGTTAGCCGAAACACCCAAATCAAACGCTCTGAGCATGATTGGCTCTCAAACACGATGTCTCAACCTGATTCCAAATGCACTCTATTAGCGAATGGGGCGGGGATTTGTTCCCTCTTTTGGTGGAAATTAAACTACGGATTGACTTGGCTTTACTGACATCTAGTGGCCACCAGAGGCACCTTGACATACTGGCCTTATCTGTAAACAGGGCTGTGTATACTCCAGTGCCTCGTAGTGAGTGAGTGGGATCAACTCCATTGAACGTATATCGTTTGAATAATGATGATGATTAAGTGTTCTTGAATATAACAAACAGAAACATTTAAAGACTTGTAGTAAAAATGACTTTCTACAAAACAAATGCATACATAATATACTGTAGCGGCGGTCAAGAAGTACACAGAGTCAGGCTTAAGTCAACTGTAGACATGACTGCAGGCTACTTTCATTCAACACCAACAACGCAGAAGGAAACAGCACACCCCACAAACAAACATGTCCATTGCCAGTGATGATGGCGGCAACGATAAACACACATGTTAACATTGAACGACACACAACTACACACAACCAAATAACACCCCGAACCAATTAACCCCGGTCCTCAACTTAACCTAATAACAAAACAAGGACGGTCAGAAACCCTTTGGTCAACTGACAACAGCAACTCCCAGAATTCCCTGCTCGACACCGGAGGTGTCGCCACAATACATACATTTAAAGACAGCCAGGCAGACAGACATACAGGGATGCACAAAAACACACACATACACATACATCAATACCTATACACACACGTGTATAAACATGCACACAAGCACGCACACACACACACACGCATACATATGCATATACACTGTATGCATAATGGCAAAAAAAATCTAAATTCTAATGTTTTATGATATGACTAGCTGCCAGGGACAGTTGTAACGTGTCTAAAATATTCAGAATGAATCAATCATATACTCAAAATGAAAGATATTATTGATCAGTCATATTATTGTGACTTAATTTCTTGTTTTTAAGTAATCATTACCTTTTTTCATACTGCATGATAAAAAAGAAGCCATCAAATTACAATGCAAGAACTTAATTTAATGAGTAGAACACACATCCTCAAACATGAGATCAAGACTCACTACCTCAATGGGTAGAACAGAACTAAAAAGTAGAACAGAACTAAAAAGTTTAACAATTAACTTAAACAGTCCCAACAAAAGAGAGAGAGGGGTAGGAGGGCTCGGAAAACTAGTCAGAGTCACAGTTGTGGCACGTGTAATTATCCCTTCCATCTGTGCAGTCCTTGTGTGCCCAGGCTTTGCAGGACCAGCACTGGAGCCAGACCTCCTTCGACCTGGAGTAGCTCTCGAAGCACACTATGCAACATTCATTTTCATTTTCATCTTCAGATGAGTCTTGTTTTTCTGCTTCTTCTGTTTGGGCTTTTGTTTGTTGTCGAACTTCATTTTCCTTTTAGCTGTAGACCTTCCTTTCTCAGCCTCCAGTTGTTCTTTCACAGGAGTATCTGTAAGGACAGCGGTTTCCCTTCTTTTCCTGCCCTTTGTCGTCTGCTTTCTTGGGCCAGCTTTTGGGTGTGGACGGGATGGACACGGGTGAAAAAGTTGTGTGTCCATAGCAGAGGTTGATGGCTCAGACACCCACACATGTGTGTGACAGGGGATGTTGCTCTATGTGGCACGGAGGATGCCACCGTTGCCACATTGGGTGATGGAGCTGAAGAGGAGGATGGAACCTCTGGTGTCACTGCTGGTGGTGGGCGGTCTGTGACTGAGGATGGTGCAAAGTCACTTTCACTAAAGATATCCCTATTAAAAGGCCAAATTCCAGAGCATGCAAACCCTGCCTGAATATTTCCTGGTGATGCAGCACGGGGAAGGGAACTCTTCACAATTCCTGGCAAATCATAAATGGTCCTGGTGACTCCTGGATGAGCTTTCATCCAGCTGTCACAGCAGTTGTTCACTAGCCTCTTGAGTGGCCCATAGACACTGCGATCCAAGGGCTGCAGCTTATGGGAACAGTGTGGGGGAAATGAGAGGAGGACGATGCCATGGCTCCTGCAAAAATGTATCCCCGCCACAGACAGATGGGAGGTATGGTTGTCTAGAATAAGAAGAACTTTTGACTCCAGAGAGGACTTGGTGTGAGTCTGGAAGTGCTTGAGGAAAACCAAAAAGTCTTCCTCTTGCATCCACCCAGACCCATTTGCGGTGCCAATACAGCCGGGAGGTCCATCGCTGGTGAAGGCGGGATGGAATTTTTTCCTTGGGAAGATGAACATTGGTGGGATGGAATTCCCCAAGGCATTCACTGCACAGGCCAGTGTGATCAGTGTCCCCCGTTCCGCAGAGGTGACTGCACCCACTTGTTTAACCCCTTTTCTGGCCACAATTCTTTCAGGATTTTGCACCGTGGTGATTCCTATATAGAAAAAGATTAATTTAGTGCTTTTATTCTGTAATGCTTTTATTTTATAAGGCTGTGATCCTCTGGAAGGAGTATCTGAGGGAGATATTGATCATTTCAACCATACCCGTCTCGTCCATGTTCCAGATGTCCTGTGCAACAAATCTGTTTTTCTCCAGGACAGAAGACGTTGAAGAACTTGTTAACGTTTGTCTCATTGAAACTTGTGGCCCGTGAGAGGCTTGTAGCTTGCGGGCTTCTAATGGACAGACTGGGGTGCCTCTTCAAAAACGACGTGAACCAGTCGGCTCCAGCCATCCCTTTCTCTACCCATGTTTCGGGGCACCGACAGCTGTAGGTCTTTGCCAAATCATTGGCGAACCTCCGGACCTAAAATATATACATTGTTAATTCAGTTCAGTTTCATTTTGTCATTGTTACAGAATAACAAGAACATTTTGTTAGAACAGAACACAGACAGGCAGATAGTTTAAGTTGTCCACCCATTCACAAATGATACATCATTTAAATCTCCATGAATCGCCACCTGTTACTTTACGCAAAATAACAATAACTCCCCATAATACTAATATAATTAGTAATACACAATACATTTACATACTCTGCTCTATGGAGAAAACCCTTTTTGAGGTCCAGTACCCAACTCTCGGAAGTGTCTTTGATCCCTTGGACTCCAACATCTGCCTCTTCTTGTGGAAGTGGTGCAGGGTCACATGGCAAATGCCATAGGTTTTGGCCACTCCCCTAACTGATTTGCCCTGTCTGACCTCATTTGAAGCCCTTTCCAGCATTCGTAAGGGGACTCCCCTGTCTGTTATCCTCTTTCTGATATTTGGCATGCTGTAAGCAAACGCATGTTTCCACTGACTTTTACTCATTATCATTACTTTTATGTGATTTTATGACATTTTACATTTAATTTGCAATACACAGTACACATTTTACTTTTTATTTACACATTCTACCAATATCTGCAACTCTATCCTTAACCTTAGCTAGTTTTTAAAATGTAAATGAAACATGGTTGGTGATACTGGGACAGTTGTAACGGGGTGTTACAACTGTCCCAGTATCACCAACCATGTTTTCATCTCATGTGAGCTAGCTTGAATGCTAGTTTGACACTTGTTAGCCATTTTTACTTTTAGCTTACAAAACAGTGATTCTAATAATACTTGTTTGGATTCATAGACATTTGATATAAGGACAGAATCCAAAAAAGTACGTCTGGAAGAAAAGTAGATTTTTTACCTCAAAAACAGACTTTTGTCGATAACTTCTTCTTGAAGTATCAGATGTGGCTCTCCTTTTGAATGAAAGGAGGGAAACTGATGGAGCACGAGCGCAGTGAGTGTCATCACTCTAGCTTGTTTGTGATTGGAGGAATTCAAGGTGTTACATCCGTCCCGTGTTACAACTGTACCTGGTCTCCCTATATGTGAAAAACACATCCTGACATTGGTATCCTGAAAACATCCTGAAAAAGACTTTCCGTGAGGTAGTACTTTAGCCGGCGGAAATGTTAATTAGGCCTACCGTATATGTGAATGAAGAGAAGAAGGTAGGTATTTAACACCATTTGAGTGGGCGTGTTGATGATGCTCCGGTCTGCAATAGCATGTCATTGAGTGGCCCCGTTATAGATAATCAGCGGGTTGCCTTTTGTTCACAGATAAAAAATATTTAAATGTTGTCACTGCTTTTAAGAGACATTTGTGGTGAACGCTAATATATACAGTAGGTCTTATCGTAACCCTTAAAGAACACATTATACAATAAATTAGTTCACAGCTGCACGTGTATATAGAAAAAGTTTTTTTTTACAATGTAATGTTACACCTTTACTGCTGTCGGGTCGGCAGCAGTCAGCAGTGAATGCCTCATGAACTATATGATGCATCGCTGCTGCAGAAACTTTTAAGATGCTTGCGGTGAGTTTTGCCCATTCTGCCTCCATACCGTCTGCGGTCAAACCAAAACAAACCAGTGGCAGCAGCCGTCCTTATCCCGCCTCTTGCGAACCTCCACCCGACGTCATATCCCGCCCCTTGCAAGCCTACCCCCCATAAACCCCCTCTTGATATCGGGCATGAAGTGTGTAAAAGTGTGCATGACCCTCACGGTCGAACCTCCTGAATTACAAAAGCGGAGAAAAGACGGAGGACGTGTGAAAACAGCTTATGTATATGAAAAGACAATTGTGCAAATGAAGTTTGTAGTTACACCACAAGAGGAAAAGCTATGCTCATCATCGTGTTGCCTAGCTCACTACTGATCCTGGCGCTTTAATTAAATAATCACGACTTGCTACTCCTTTCACAACAGGGGGCCAAGCCTCCTAATCCTTTATACAAATATGTTTCATTACTTTAATTATTTATTTAAAGCTGTATATAGAATGAATGAAGTTATCAAACCATGCCTTCAAATATATGTGTAACTTAATCCTCAATGTCATAATTGTATTGTTATATTTCTAATACATCAAATAAGTAATAAATTATTGGTATTTCACTTTAAAATATACTTTATTATTTACATTCATGTGTAGGCCTATACTATTTTTATCTGACTTAATAATTGTAGGATAATATTATTAATAATGATCAACAACACATTGATTGATTGAGGTTTAGAAATAGAAATGCTCTGTTGCAGAAAAGTAATATAAAGTGTGTTTATGAGGCAGAGACTGAGAGAGGAGGAACAGGCTTATAATGGCTTATCACACACCCAGGTTGTAAAAAAACGGACCCGATAACTTGCCTTTAGTTCCTCGTCTCCAGCAAGGGGCGACAGAGAGCCATGTTGTGTGTAGCGGCATGATTTAGCGGATCGTCTCTTAAAGCGTTTTGTTTTATGTCCATTCCTTCAGAGGTTTACTTGGGTCATATGACCCCAGTTGTTCTTAATTGTTTGAACATGTTTCCTGAAACCATAGCTCAATTTCTCAAAACTCCACAAAATCTTCTTAAAACCGATTTCTTTCCACCAAACAGTAAACAGAGAGCATCAATTAAACACTGGTGTGATCAATTCAAAACACTCACATCGAAATACTATTGTAACCCAGTTGGGATTCGGGTTCTGGTTATTCATAAGAATAAACAACATTATATAAGAGTTTATTATTTTTCAGAATGTTTTTTGACGTTGTGTAATGGTTGCAAACTTTGTAAATGTGATTTGATGTATTGTAAATGTTGTATAGAGTATATCCTTTGCTTAATTGAACAGTGATATGGCCATCCAGCCAGGAGGGGACGCGATGAGGTGTTTGTGGGTTGCTGGAGTTGGGGGGAATGGAGGAAAGACGTTCGTTGGACGGAGCACATGTTTTTCGTTGGAGTAGCCTACAGTCTGTTGATGACATATCAGCAACTCTGAAGATGCAAGATAAAGTTCAACACAAACTTTACTGACAAGCTCCACCGGACCAGTCCACATTAACGACCCGGTCAGTTAATTAACGCAAGTAGCTGAACAGTAGTGGCCTGCTAACTAGCGCAGCTAGCGACGCTTCTACGAAGGGATTTTCCCGCGGACCGCCGCGCCAGATGGTGGGTGTGACCACGAGGGTTGGCTCACCTTCCTCTGGCGAAGAGCAATCAAGCGACAAGCCAGTGAGGAGCGTCTTTGTCCTTTCGACAGACTTTCCCCATACTGGTCTTTCCCCATACTGGTCTTTCCCCATACTGGCCTTTCCACGGACATTCAAGACGCCCGGTGCCGTTCACCTGGACGTGTGAGTAGCCTACCGTGTTCCCGTTGGCTCGGAGGAGTGAAGAGGACTAGGCTTACTATTCATCAACAGGCCTGCAACAGGGTTTTCTTTTTCTACAGGATTGTTTTCTTTTGTTTTCTTTTATATATTATGCCGGCTTAGTTTAGCAATGTTATTATTACTTATAGCCTGTATTGTGATATTGTGATCTGTGACATGCACATGCATTTATATTTTGTTCTAAAATAAGTAAACGTTCTACTACTTTCCTTTTGCTGCTTACTAATACGTGTAGTGTTGATATTGTGTATGTTTAGTGTTTAATATTCATTACGGATGTTGTTATATGGTTACCAAATATAGGAATTCAAAACTAATAATTTAAGATTGTTAGAAGAACCTAGGACCCTGCCCTCTTAATTATAGGGGTAAAAGGGCTACACTTTTTACAAATGTTTTGGCTTCATGGGGCCGTGTTACAGATTCCAATGTATAAAATTGTTTAGAAATACCTTCTTTTTTACAGTAAAGCTGCAGTTAGGTGGTACATATAGGCCTAGTATAAAGGCCATACTGTGAATATATCATCTAAATATTGCGTTGACACAATCGTATCAGAATAGGTACAATGCGTATTTGTCAATGAGCTCCAATGGGCTAAACTCACAATCCCAGCCTCCCAGAGTGAAAGCCATCATGGGAAATCATCAGTGGAGATGTCCGGACAGTTTAACATAATTTGATGGCTCATATATATGGCATTCCGTTTTATTAGGTTGAATCTCTCTGGAATAGGATAATTAACTAGAGTAATTAGTACTCTATGGTTAAAAGCAGGTCAATAATGGTCAGTTTCAACATCTGGCAAGCTTCATATAAATACGATATATCGTTTTTGGTCTACTTCAATATAAGAACGGCAATTTCTGTTATATTGTATTGTATTCTAATTAAATTATTTATGGTGATAAAAAATCTTTGAATCAAGTCATGCATGATTGCTGTTTCCCAGTGAATGCGTTAATATATCAATAAAAATGTGGGATGTATGAAAGGATTTTGTAGTGTATGGAAACCACTGTCACACCTGAAATGTACAGCGAGTCGTCATGTGAACACACGCAGAGTGAGTCCTCCAGAGATCACAATAGAGACGTGAGCAGAGAGAGCAGCATGAAATATACCCTGTATCTTTGATTGCATTGGATGCCCTGCTGATCAGATGCAGTGTTGGGGGGGGGGGGGGGGGGGGGCAGGTAGTCCACCCTTCAGGGTGAAATGAGAAGAACAGTCCCCAACAGCAGCAGCAATGAGAAATGATCCAAGTGCATTTTCAATCCTATACTAAATCTAAAATATTAAATTCTTTATTCTGGATTTATTAGCAAGAATAACATTCCTATTCTTAATTTAATAATCATAATAATAATAATCATGACAATTAAAGCTGCAAGCAGCATTTTACAGGGGCCAAGCCTAACGCAGGCCAGTGAAGACCATGACGCAGACCATAAGACCCGCCAGACCATTAAGACATTCCACCGCCAAAAGTGGGCGTTACCCGGCCTGAGCCGTATTGAGCGATACTCCTCTGGAATTACTCCTCCGTTGGGGTACTGAGACATCTGAAAGGGTACCAACAAGGTAAAGCCACACACGCCGTCCGTTGATTGGTCGACAGAATTGTCACTTCCGTGCGACAGGGGGATAATAATAAACAAACACAGTACCCGCAAGGTATTTCTGTACAACGGCGAAAGCTTTGTTAATTGAAGAAAATGTTGCGCAAAAGTTTAAAGTCCTTCTTGGACGTCCTACATTGTTATTCTTTGTTTATTGTGCCTTGTTCTTCTTTTTCCTTGGATTTAATAGCGGGCTACACGGTGTCGGGCTTCATGAGGTCATGATGCTTACACGGCTGCAGCAGCTATCGACATATGGCTTAAACTCCGCCCTACCATAAGGGTAATGTCGGCGTTAGAAACACTAGCCATAACTGAGCTGGGCTCCGTTTCCCGAAAGCATCGTTAGCCTAAGTGGATCGTGAAGTGCGCCGTGCGAGCATCGTACAGTTTTCACACCGTTTCCCGAAAGCATCGTTGGTAACGAACGTCGTAAAAACGCTCGTAGCTAACGAGGACTCCAGGGTACTCCAGAGCATCGTTAGCCTACTATAGCCTCAGTGGCGTCACCAGCGGACATTCCGTGTATTGGATGTGTTTTATTAAAACACATCCAATACCATGGAATATCCAGCTGGCACAAATTCGCAAACAAAAACATTGGTTACCGCCTATATATTACTCATAGACTACTTTAAGATTAAAAAGAAAGAGACATGTTAGAAGTAAACAACATAATTTATTGCAGCAATTTAAAAATACATGCGCAGCCGAAATGTACAGATCAAACGCCACGTCACAAGGCATAAAATAAAATAAAATTACATTGCTCTTTTGTGGGAAGTCACTTTCGAGCTGTACTTGCTGTCTCCCTCTGATTTTAATTCAACCACCGTGGTTAAAATGTCCTCATATTGATCAATGACAGAAGACATAGGCTACATGCATCAAGCTGAGACCAGCGGGTGTCCGAGAATTTCTGCAGGAGTTTTGGTTGCGATTGTTTGTATTAAGCACTGTAGGCGCTTCGGTGAGGCTGTGATGAAGACGAAGTTCACTATTTATTGGACCCTGTCTAGACAGTAACGAACATCCCTGACCATAGTTAATCACATTTGTACTCTACACTCAGATGTGAACTCATTATTGCATCATTCATAAAAAAATGAAAACATTCGGGAGTATGCAATAATACAAATTACTCTAAAGATGTCAGAGACTTCCCCAGTGAACCAAGAAAGCCTGTGCTGTGACGAGGGGGATTTGACCCCCTCGGTTTTACACAGCAAACTTGAGATAAGAAGGTGAAATCGCCGGGCGTGCCAAGCTGCGACCGAACAGGCTTGGCAGTGTAAAAAGACCTATAGCCTACTTCATCCTGCCCAACCATATGGGCAGGATCTAGACCAAGCTCTCCTAATCGGGGTCAGCATTAGCCGTGTGTCAATGCCTAGCTTTTGCGTTTGAATGATAATGAATGAATGGAACATTGCATTTTTAATGTCTACAAATATTCTGGACTAGAGTGCGCACCAATCAATGAAACTTATTGCGGAATCAGATAAAGTCGGCTCTCTTTGCTGCACAAAGTATGTTTCAGAAATCAGCACATTAAGATAAATGTACTTGTCACACAAGCTATTTCAGATTTTTGTAATATGGAATTATTTCAGGGGGGGAAATGCTCGTGAATAAATGTATGCATAGTGCGTTCAGGACTAGGACTGATATAGCATATGTCGGCCTATAGGCCTAATCAATTGTGTTTTAATATCTTTAGCATTCATATTATTGCAGTCTATTCTTTTCGTAGGCTACTCTGCTGTGGGTCTTGATGGGGAGATATTTTAACCCTTTTTAACCCCATTTTCCTGCGACATTTCTGCGTCTCCCCCCTCCTACATAGCCCGTTTCAGCACCGTGTCAGTGGACAGGTACATTCCTACGAACGTCGTGAGTGCAGTGACGTGCGTTCATGTAAAGAGGAGATCCGGGGAACGCTTCAAAGAAATTCACGATCGTTCGCAAGATCCATTGCGAGAATGATCGTACGAGCGAAGATCCATCGTTATCGGGAAACAAGGCCCTGGGCTATACCGCACCTTCACTACTGGGCCGAGGCATGCTGGGCCGAAGCGTACCCGCCGGTAGAAGTGTGCAATAGACCTCTGAAGCATATGTCCCGCCTTCGAGGATTTATTAAATGTCGGTGCCGTTAAAGTAATAAATATATTATTAGGGTTTTTTTTTTCTCAAATTCTGTAAAAGTCATACTGCAGCCTTTACCGTAAGTCGAAAACTCTTGAAATTTTCAGGTATGGTTACCATTAACCGCCACTACCCGTACATCCAAATTTGTGGTACTGCAAAGGTGACCCTATTGTAAAAAATCATGAATTAGGCTTATTCCTCCTCGCCAGAGTGACCTGGACTCAACATTCTTTCAGAATATTCATCTCTAGAATCAGATTCATTTATAAAACCCTCAGTCAATTCAAAAACCCAGTCTTAACTGCATGGAAAAAGTTTGTAGTTCTCAGCTTTTACTTCTTCGCCACCTACATAGTTGTTTATGTATGATCTTTCAGAATGTTATTTCCCATAGCCATTTGATCCGAGGGATCCGGAGCCTCGGAGGCGGGACTTATTCTTCAAAGGTCTATTAGTAAACCAAGTTTTGTAATGATTGACTCAAATGATCCCCGCCTTTAGACATTTATTGGGCCAATTTGGACGTCAAGCCTCCATTTTTTTACAGGTTCTGGGTTTTCTATGAATATTTGCTCAAATGAGTTGAGACAAATGTCTACACGATTTCATGACTGTAGGTGAAAGGGGTCAGGAAATATGGCCATCCAAAGCCTGTGTGTTAATTGTTATACTTCCCCCTATGGCCCGATCTGGATACAATTTGGAGAGGTTCATCTTGACCCATGTGCCTTTGACTTCACCAGTTCAGTTTGATGATGATTGGGTTAAATTAACCCCGCCTTTTGGCATCTAATTAAATTTGGACGAATGGATTTTGAACCTCTGGCGCCTATGTTGTTTTGTCAATCGGCTTCCTCTTGTCACAGTCCACGCCCATTTCGATGCCACACCCTGATCGAAATTGTTTGTATGACTCATCTCATTCAGAATCTTACCCTGAACAACTTTTTGCATTGGACTCAAGTTCATAGGAGCTTCTCTGGACGTCGATAAAAGCATTCAAGTCTTTAAGTCTTTACGTGTTTTAAACCACAACTTCTTTAAAAGTAAATGGCTCCTTGGGGCTATCATTTTTATTGTACAAACTTCCCTTCATTTCAGATTAAAGACATTGGTCCATTGATGATACGTGCTAAAGGGATTTGGTTTAAGTCAAACAACCTAGGATCCTTAGAGAATTTATAATTTTTAACAAAATTCTATACAGCGGAAAATCGATCCAAGCGGAAGAAATAGGTTCTAGAGGCCGATTTGTTCAACATGAGGAAATGCATGTGTGGGCAAAGTTTCATGAGTGTAAGTCAAAGGGGTAACAAGATACGCTTGGTCAAAATTTGCCGCTATAGCTCCATCGTTGGTCCAATCTGTGTAATATTTCTTTGCCGTTAGTCTTGAGTCAGCCTCTACAGATGAACAACGTTTCACAAAGTGTGTGAGTGGTTTAGGCTGTGTAAGTCAGTAACAGCAAATAGAGTAGTTTTAGAAGGACGAAGGAGAAAGTGAGAGCTTGTAATAAATATAGAAATAGCAGCTAAAAATATAGAAAAAGCTAGCTTCTCATTCAGTCATGCTAAATGAGAACCTAATAGATGCACAATAGTAGCCTTTGTTTGCAGACATCTGCATGTTTGAGGGTGTATGCACGTGTGCGTGTGTGTGTGTGAGAGAGACATATGTCGTTTGTATATGGTTTCAAGTAATACTTGAAAGCGTTGTTGAAAGATGCCATCTGGAGTGCATAGCAGCCAATATCTATGTGTGTGTGTGTGGGTTTGGCAGTGCACTGCAAAAAAGCTTGGCCAAAATTTAAGATATAAATGGTGCTGGTGTGGTGTTGTGTATTCTCCCCCTGTGTTGGCCATACCCCCTGTCTGTCTCTCTGCTTTGCCTGCCACTCTCAACTGCTCACACCTTGCCTGCATCAACTCATCAACTCCCCTTCAAATACACCTGGTTTCCCTGCAGTCCTCGCCAGATCCTACTTCGATACACCGTGTTTGTGGACCTACACCTCCAGCCTGCCTGATTCACTCCCTCCAGCCAAAGACAAAGGAAAACATCAAAATATGAAACTTCACAAACTATGTAAACATGTGAAATACACCCACACACACACAGTTGGCACAACACAAAAAATACACTTTGTAAAAGTTGGTAGTAACTTATAAAGTACATAAATTTTATATTTCATCATTCCTCCTGCCCTGGTTGTCCAAATGAACTGCTACGCTCGATTTGGAGTTATACATGTGTTATATAATATATGGTCTTCCACGTTCTCCATAATACAAGACATTAATACTGATACTGCATGAGGTATAAGTATGTTAGATGATATATATCTGATATATCTTCACTATAACACGGAACATTAACACGGAACCTGTATGAGGTATAGGTATATGTTATATGATACAGGAGCCGGGAGGGGAGCCAGGAGCCTGTAGCCAGGAGCCAAGACCCAGGAGCCGCCCTGCACTGTGTTTGGCTTCTATGATCCTGGAACATCTGAAAGCAGTGAAAGAGCACAGGGATGTCTCCCTATCGCCCTCTACAGCCAGCCTTAGGATCCCTTCTTTCACATCACCATAACCATCCATTGGCCCCAGAGGCTCACTTGTTCTCTGTCCTCCACCAGATCTTTGAGAGCCTTCCTCAACTAGGAGCCTGTGATCAAAACCAACTTCCCCTTCTTGCGAGCATACAGCTGCCCACCTTGTGTATTTTCCGCCTATACAACAAAATTGGGAGTGCCAACGGAAGGTGCATTACACATACAAAAAACCAAACAAGCAATTTAAGTTAAAAATTGTAAAAAAAAAACTAAAACAAGACAGAAAATAACAAGAAAAACATTTGGAACAAGACAAGGACAGACGAGGTGAATACTAAACATGAAATATAAAAGGCCGTAAGCATATTGCACTTTATAGAAAGTGAGGTATATGTGTGTCTGTTTAATGTTTTATGTTTCATTAGTGTTAAGTGTCCTGATTGCTCAAGGAACGAAGCTGTTGTTCAGTCTGTTGGTTGCTCTTCAGGCTCCTGTACCTCCTACCAGAGGGCAGTAGGCTGAGCAGGTGGTGGCCGGAATGGAGGTGGTCACGGATGATCCTTCTTGTTCTTGAGATGCATCGAGAGCTGGCGATGTCATCCAAGGAGGGCAAGGGAGAGCCAATAGTTTTTTCAGCTGACCTTATCACCCTCTGCAGCCTTTTTCTGTCAGCCACTTTGCAGCCAGCCTACCGCACAGTGATGGAGAAGGCCACCAGCACACTCTCGATGGTGGAGCGGTAAAAGGTCACCAGCAGCTTCTTCTCCAGTTTGTTTCTCTTGACCCTCAGGGAGAGTCGTTGTTGGGCCTATTTGAATCAATGAACTTTATTATCAAAGTACAGGTACAGGTAAATCGAAATTTGGGAGAGCTCCCCCCTGGTGCTTAAAGAAAAAGAGGACAAGGAACATACATAAACAATATATACAGTATGCTAAAAATAAAAAAAAAGACACTAAGTATATCTAACTAAAACTGATACATCTAATATAAATCTAATATAAACTGACACACCTAATAAACATCTAACTAAAACTGAGTTAATGTGCAGGTGAATGACTTGAAAAAACATGAAACCAAAATATGTGCACGTCCTTAGAAAAATAAATAAATAAATATTTAATATAATAATAGAAATAAATAGATCGTAAGGAATTTCACAGTTCCACAGTAGCTGCCACATTTTATGTGCATGTGCGTGATAGTACGAGGCCAGGTGTTGGCAACGTTCAATGCCAGTATGGCCCTGGGGTAGAAACTAGATATATATCTTGTGGCAGTTTTGTGGAGTTTTTCAAAGGAGACGCTCAAACAAGGGTTGCGGGTCAGCGATTTTAATTTGTGTTCCACACGTGGGAAAAAAGGTAAAACCAAAGTCAACATAGGTTCTTCCTTTTATGGGGTAAAAAGGGTCGTCTCCGGCTGCGAGGTCGACGTCTCTATCGCTCCCGTCTTCTCCCACTCAGTCCTGGGGGGGGTGGGGTGATCGGGGGGGGCGGGAGCGTATTGGCGTTAGTCTGGGTTTGCGATCTTCCCCTACCGCGTCTCTTGGTGCGTGTCTTCCTCGTCTGGTGCGCGCTCGGTCCTTAAGAGGCCTCTGTCATCTTCCTCCCCCAGGTGATCCCAATGTCCGTGATTGCCCGGATGTGCTTGATGCGCGCTCCTGCGCCGCCGCGCTGAACGGCACATACCTACCTGTCTGTGTAGAGGGCGCTGAGAGGGCGCTTCACCACCACTGATGTGTAAGCTGGCCAGGATATGTATCTCTCACACAGTTACCATTTATGTGGAGAGGGGCGGGGGCAGCTCAGTGTCTCCTGAAATCCATTATAACCTCCTTTGTTTTTCTTGTGTTAAGGGTCAGGTTGTTTGCAGCACACCGCTGCACCGGCCGCTACACCTCAGCCCTATAGGCCAACTCGTCTCCTCCGTTTATGGGCCCCACCACAGTCGTATCATCCGTGAATTTGACTATTGTGTTGGTGGGGTGTGGGGGAGTACAGTCGATGGCATACTGGAGTGGGCTCAGCATGCAGCCTTGTGGAGAACCCGTACTGAGCATGAGGGTGGAGGAGCTGTGAGTGCCAATTTGAACAGACTGCGGTCGATTTGTAAGAAAATCTTTTATCCAAGCACAGGTTGCAGGGGGGGAAGACCAGGGCAGCCGGCTTGCTCACAAGGATGTCAGGGATGATGGTATTAAAGGCAGAGCTGCCGGTGACCTCGCTATGTCGAGCGGGATGTTGTGATTCCGCTGGAAGTCGCTCGTAACTGCAACCGGACAACGTAACCCGATGTTCAGGAGCTGTGTGTGGCTGTAAATATGTTTAGCTTGACACCACGTCCTAAGACACACTAAAAACACAAACAAATCGAGCATAATACATTGAGTCAGAGAGCCAAGAGCCGCTGCGTCCATGCGCGCTGCCATTGTGACTAGCTAGTTCAGAGCAGGCAAATCAACTGTTGTTTTTTTGCAGCTTAATTTCCATTTCATTTTTTGCCTAACTTCTGCTGATCATGCTTGCTTAACGACTATAGGCCCGTAAAATGCAAGTACAATTCTGATACCGTTTACGTTCTTTACGTAAGTCAACCCGGTATCACGCGAATTCGTGCTCATGGGCACGAACGTTAATCTATCTATTAATCTGAACCAATGCATCAGACGAGAGAGAGAGAGAGAGAGAGAGAGAGAGAGAGAGAGAGAGAGAGAGAGAGAGAGAGAGAGAGAGAGAGAGAGAGAGAGAGAGAGAGAGAGAGAGAGAGAGAGAGAGAGATTTTCATTTTAACAACACACTTTATTTACCGAATAAAGTTTTTACATTTCAGCGGTTCAATAAAGTGCTAAAATGCTTTAAAATCCCAGTATGTTTTTTAAAAAAAAAAAATATATATATATATATATATATAGCTCATCCATTAAAAACATGTGCAAACACCAACTCTTCGTCAACCACTGAGCAGACAATGTCATTAAAACACCAGCGCTGTTTAAAAGAGTCCAAATCTCCAATGTGTTTGTAAAATCTAAAATCTAGCCAGAGTCTCGCTCTAATGTTTATCAGCCACACAGCCTTTGCCTCTTGTCCTTCTCTGTTGTCCACCCTGTTTTTTCTGCTAATATATATAGCCATCTTTGCCTCGCCTGAAAGAAAATTAAGGAGCTGACATTTTTCTTTTTTTCCTATTTTGTAGGCAGCTCCCATGATAAAAACCTTCTCAGTAAAAGCCACATCAAAAAAACTAAAAACCAATGTTAAAAGAGAGAAGAAACTTGTGAGTCTCTTGGCAACAAAATGGACAGGTGTTAATAACAGAAGAATTAAGAACAGAAATAAAA
Source organism: Melanogrammus aeglefinus (assembly GCA_900291075.1). Taxonomy (NCBI): domain Eukaryota; kingdom Metazoa; phylum Chordata; class Actinopteri; order Gadiformes; family Gadidae; genus Melanogrammus; species Melanogrammus aeglefinus. The sequence goes on along the minus strand of OLKM01003629.1, from coordinate 5,819 downwards.
GCATTGGAGGCTACAGCACCATGAAGAATTCTCCACTGAAGGTCGGCAGCCCGTTTTTTTAGGGGAGGTTGGTATAAAATCCTCCACTGTGGGCCGGGTCCGTTTTCTCCCAGTCTGTTGGACCACACAGTGGGGGGACGGTGGCACAGTCTGGCCTTGTGAATGGTTTTCACACAATTAAAATACCAAGTCTTTTTGTCAGCCTTGTGTATCGTCAGCTTCTCTGTGTATGCTGAAGCTAGCAGGGGGCCGGCGAGTTCCCCCAGGCCTGGGCTCAGGGAGACGTCAGGGAAGGGGTCTGCAGGGTCCGGTCTGGCCTTTCTTTTTTCATAGTCCATGAGGAGGCTCCTGTCTCCCCAGTGAGCCTTCTGGCGCCACAGCGCCAGGAGCCTACCCGCCACCCGGACAGACTGCAGGCCCAGGAGAGAGCCCAAGGCCCGGGCATCACTCAGCGCCGGCCCCACTGCATCCACCAGCTGCTGCAGGCACAGGGTCTTGGTTCTAATAAGCGCCACCGTCAGGCCGGGGGTGACGCTGCTGCTGATATCCAGCTTGGCCCTGTGAATCAACGGCTCTCTCAACAACCAGTACAGAGAGTCAGACTTTGGGCACCTTTTACAGTTAAAAAGGCCCCAAGACTTAAAAACACTCTGGTAAAACGGAGGTAGCCCACTTAATTAATTAAAAATTTAGAATCAATTAAAAACAAAGCAGCATCCAGCCCCAGGTGATCTGCATGTCTGAGAATATAGCTGGCCACATCTCTCCACACTAGGTCAGCCGGGCCTGTGAGATATTTCTGTACGAACTGTAGTCTAAAAGTGGCTGCCCGGCTGGCCAGGTGGACGAGGCCCTGTCCCCCCTCCTCTCAGCACCCCTTGTGGCACCCAGTGTAGACCATCCCAAAAGAAATCGACCATTCTCCTCTGTAGTTGGGCCAGTAAATTTGAAGGGGGGTCCACACAGGTTAAAAGGTGCCTCCCAGTTCTTCTTGACTATATGTTCTTTCCCAAGGAACACCCCCAGGTATTTAAAACCATCTTTTTGCCAAGTCAGGCTCTGGGGAAGAATTGGGAGAGTGCGCCACGCCACTCACCGACAGCCAGGGCTTCGCTTTTTTTCCAATTCACCCTCGCTGCCGATGTTACGCTAAAACTTTTTACAATGTTGGTTAAAATGTCTACCTCCCTCTGGTTTTTAATAAAAACAACAAAGTCATCAGCATAAGCGCTTAAAACAACGTTACTATTAAAACCCGGTAAAACCAAGCCCTGTAAATTGTTTCGTAAATTGTTAAGGAGGGGTTCCAGGGAGAGTGTGTAGAGCATGCCGGACAGAGCACAGCCCTGCCTGACACCCCTACACACCCTGAAAGGAGCACACAGACCGCCGTTAAATTTCAGCACACTCTCAACATCACTATACAGCACCTTGATCTTGGCTATGAAACTAGCGCGGAACCCAAATTTTTCCATAACTTTCCAAAGGAAGTTGTGTTCAACGCGGTCAAATGCCTTTTCCTGGTCTAGAGAAATCAGACCAGTGCCATAACCCAATGAATTGGAGATGTCCAAAACATCCCGAATGAGGTGGACATTGTCCACCATGGACCTGCCGGGCACACAGTAGGTCTGGTCCCGGTGGACGAGATGCTCCATAGCTACCCCCAGCCTGGAGGCAAAGAGCTTGGACAGAAGCTTGTAATCCACACACAGTAGAGACACAGGGCGCCAGTTTTTAATGTCCTGCAGGTTTCCTTTTTTGGGGAGCAGCGTGATCACAGCTCTCCTGCAGGACGTGGGGATTGAACCAGAGGCCAGACTTTCGTTAAAAACCTCTAAAAGATCTTTGGCAAAGATGTCCCAGAAAGCCTTGTAAATTCCAACGCTCAGGCATCGATGCTGCCGGAGCCCGGAGCATGAGCCGCGCCCTGCAGATGACCTGCAGAGCGGCTACCCAGCTCCTGCATTTTCTAATGGCCTGCTTAATTGTGCATTTATCTCCTCGGAGACCTGAGGCAGTCCGTTGCACAGGAACCCCTCCACCTGAGCTTCCTGCTCCTCATATTCACTGCTGTAAAGTGCCGAAAAAAAAATGCACAGCTTTGCTTTCTTATCTGCCTTGGTTCTGTTATGGTTTGCCCTGTGTCTACTAAAAGTGAGTGGATTACCCGCCTCTGCCCGCTCCTCTTCTCCAGGCCGAAAAAATAGCTAGTGGGAGCATCCATCTCCGTACTAGCTTGAAACCGGGACCTGACCAGTGCACCCTGTACTTTGACATCCAACAGGTCGGCTAACGCTAGCTTTTTGATTTTGAGGATTTCAATATATCCTCGGTCTGCTGTGGACTCACTCAATCTTTCTAGTTCCACTATATCAGTCTCCAGGTCTTTCATAGATCTGGTGATGTCTCTGGTGACATTGAGGGTGTGCTGTTGACATAAAAGTTTAATCTCAGTCTTACCATGGTCCCAACTTTTTTGAAACAATTTATTGAATAAATATTTATGAGAGGTCATTCCTTCTCCTGAGTTTGCTCCCTAGTGTACACCCCTACTGTCCACAAGCATCCCCCCCCCTCCCCATATGGATTTGGAGAATTGTTCCCACGTCCCAGTGGTGGAGGTATCATATATATGAAAGAGGGCATTCAATTATACTACACATATCACTTAGTGAGGAGGCGAAGCCCTAAAGAGGTAAGTGATGAGTCGAGAACCTCTCAAGTAACATGTACCTTGGGGTCTCTAGTATATATCAAAGGGGGTCTCAAAGGACGCACACTACTCTTCAACCTGTGGCTCCAGCCTTACCAGGAAATGACTCAGCAAGTGCTCCACGTCTTTCGTTGCGTGACCTCCCCCCATAGATTTTGTCGCTGATGGTTCTTTTCCAGGACCTAGCAGCATCTAGCCATCCCAACTGATGCATTATCTGTGAGAATCAGGCCTCTCTTTTGAATAATTGAACAAAAAGTTATGAAGAGAAATACACAGACTAACTTTTTGTGTTATCGTCTCATAAGCGGTCGTGTGCCGCGGCCTCCCTTTTGACTGTTTTTGACCCCAAAACAAGTTTTTGAGATAAGGAAGGAGTGCCCTAGTGCCCTGACTGAAATTTGAATACACCTTATTCTAGGTGGCCTAACTGGGACCGAGCCACACCGAACCGAAACTTGGCCCGGTCGACCCCGCGAGGCAGGAAGTGGAAGGGCCTTCCTGCCCTCGGGATCCGAACCGCAGCTATAAGCGTGGAAGAACGTCCACAAGTTGTCAGACGAAGAAATTCTAGAAAACGGAGGAGAGCCGGTTAACAGAGTATGTTGGCTCTGCCTGCGGAGAGCTAGCCACAACGTGCGTATTTGAGCATGCAAGCTGCGCTAAAGTGCGTGAAAGACAGTTGGTGCAATGTGATGCAAACTTGACACCAGAGAAAAACATTGAAAATGACGGCAGTCCAAGTGGATATCCGTCCATTGGATATGTCGCGAAACGCTTGGGGTTCGCCAGATGCGCGGGCTCCGGTGCAAGTGGTGACGGCGACACCTAAACGTCCATTCAAAGGCAGAGGGATGAACTACCACCAGGCGGCGCCTACAAAGGCCACACCAAGACAGGCCCAATGTTTAGGTGTGGGTCATCTACTCCTCTTTCAAATGCATCTGACTGCCCTGCGCTGAAAATGACCTGCTGGAAATTGCAATAAAATGGGTACAACTGCTTTCAAGAAGGTATGCAAGTCTATCTGAAAGAGCAGCCAGAACTGTCGTTAGAACATGCTTGGGGATATGATTAAAATAGCGCCATGTTCATCAAATAACCGTGTGAAGTCGACTATTTAAACTCATAAGTAATAGCGTATTGTCAGTGAGAAGCTCGGGTAGATACAGGGTGCCGCGGTGGTCTTATCCTTTCCAGACAAGTCTACAGAGAGCATTTCAAGTAATGTGGCCCTGACTGAACCAAAAGTGAAAGTTAGTGTCCATCCCACAAAAATGCCTAATCCTACAGACCAGCCATATTATTAATGTGCTTGGGAAAGGAAGGCAAGTACTGAGCTCTGTCTTGTCGGCGAATGGACTAATTCAGGGCACTTGGACTTCTCCATTGTTGGAATCTTATTTTGTGCTCTTCAGTCTCATCTGAGGCATTACACTGGTGCCAGTGACCTGTGTGAACTGGGCTTTTAGAGGCATACGGTTCTCTTCTCCACCGGGTGAAAGAGTGAAGGAGAGGGCAACGAAGCCAGTAGACGCACCGTTCAACAGGAAACTGCGGCAGACTTCCTCCTCTCCGTGAAGATCAAGCGTCTACGCACGGAGCCTGAGAGAGACTGTTACAGATGACGTATAGAGAGAGGAATTGATGCATCCCCCATTGGGTCTCACCATCGTGGCCACGCTAAACGGAAAAACAGTTGCGGTGAGGCTGCTGAGCGGTGGACTTATTGAGAAACCTAACAAGGCGGTAGTTGATGGAGAGCGTACCCGCTTCCCTCATATGGAGAGCGAAATTGTTATCTCCGAGATATGGTTTTCTACAATAGACCTCCCAACAGCCTTGTCATCAGATGCTTTTTGCAGAGGAGAGCCAGCACGAGACCTAACTGCATCAAACGCATATGGAGTTGTACCGGATTCAAGTATACGTCCGATAACCATGACGGACTAGCTAAACAAGAACCGAGTGCATTCCCAATGTTGCTTGTACTGAAAGGCTGCAAGGGTGTCCAGTTTTCACTGATGAAATGAATGTCATAATTAACGGAAGGTCAAGCAGCACTAATGACCGCTGTCTAAAACTTCGGAGGTGCTCGGCCGCGATCAATGTCCGGTACCGGGCTCAGCATAACAGCTAACCGAGAAAAAAAATGTCCATGTATTCAATCAGCCAGCACTGGTGGATTCCTTGACTGCACAAGTATTTCTGCTCCAACAGAGGCCATAGCAGCCTACTCCACAGAGCACGTCAAAGCCATCACAGGGAGCCCGGCGGCCGTGACAGAACCTACAGGCACTGCGAGCTTCAATACGGGCTCACAAGCGGGTACCAAGTTTGTAAGCATCAACTAGCATCGCTCGGGAGCCCCCATGCGACATGTCCCCTGCATGAGGAAAAATTCCACAAGTGGAAACTTTCCAAGCACTTGAGACCACCACCTCAGGCGTGAAGGAAATTGTATTGTGAACAGCTCAGCATCTGTCCATCTAAAACGACCCGAGCCTTCCCCTTCGTGTCTAAGACGCCGTAAAGACTAGGCTTGGGGCGGTACTAAAGACAAACAACTATACACACAAAGATGAAGCAAAGCGCGCAACAGTTTGCATTGCCTCAACGTACCACTTACAACCTGTAGAACGCAAGTACTTATCGTTGAAAAGGAGGCGTAGCCTGTGTGTGGGCTGCCGAAAAATGGAACGGACTTATTCTTACGAGGTACCAAATTCACACTACGCACACCAGAACCACCGAGCTTTGAACCACAACAAAGGCTTGGCTCGCAAAACAAAAGGTTCCGAAAAATTATTTTGTGCTCTAGCAGTGTCTGTTGGTCAATAACTTGGTGCCAGTTTTGACCTTTGTGTGAAACTGGGCTTCAGCAAAAAGTTTAATCCTCACCGGAGGTTGAAAGTGAAGGATGGGCACAGAGCGAAGCTATGTATGAGCCCGTCAACAGAAACTCGGCGGAGACTCCTTCTCTCCGTGAGAACAGGTAAGAGCCCGTTCTCACAAAAGAGCCTACCGGGGGAGAAGACTGGTACACAGGAGGACGTAATAGAGAGAATGATGCATCCCCATGGGTCTCACCAATCGTGGCACG
>OLKM01003628.1:12500-13589 GCA_900291075.1 Melanogrammus aeglefinus | reverse complement strand
CATGTTAAAGTACATGATAACATGTTAAGTACATGTTAAGTACATGATAACATGTTAAGTACATGTTAAGTACAAGATAACATGTTAAGTACATGTTAAGTACAAGATAACATGTTAAGTACATGTTAAGTACATGATAACATGTTAAGTACATGTTAAGTACATGATAACACGTTAAGTACATGTTAAGTACCGTTTATCGTCAATGGTTTTTGCGGCCGGATTAAATTCCAATGACGTCATTTAGTCTCAAACGAGGCGATGTTCATCCATCTGTTTTTACAGGTGAGAATAAAGTATGGTCCACCGCCACCGGCACAGGGCACCTTGAGACAATAACATTGAATCTAGTGACTTGACTTTGAGAGATGAACTCCAAATGTTTCAGACAGGCCTCTAGAACCTTTGTACCTTTGGTGGAACGCCGTTTTGATTGTAAAATATCGAATGGGGCCTCTCAGGTCTGTGCATCATCATTTCCAATAAATCATCACTAATTGATTTTAAACTCCTCATCTAAGGGGGTGCCCCCCCCCCCTCAGAACTGCTACCACAAACGACACAGAAGTCGTCTTCTTAAAGTCCTTCTGAATCAGAATCAGAATGGTACAAAAACACAATTGCAGTACATTTCTTATGCTTGGTACCTCAACACACACAAAGCTGCAACAGCACAATATAAAGTAAATAGATATTTAAAAATGTATAAAATAAGTGCAAATAATATTTAAAATGAGTAAAAATGAACGACAACGGCGAGCCGACTCTGGCAGCGTTCCTCTGTACCGGGTGTCGACGCGTCCCACACAGCATGGAGGCTCTGGCCTGTCTGTCTGTCTGTCCGTCCACCTTCCCCCTGGTTCAGTTTTAAGCGGTATTCCGACCGGCCGTCGAGCACAAACCGCAGCTCTCGTCGTAATTCATGGACCGTACAGTGAGTGCAATTCGCTTCGACCGCTGGAAGAAAACAGAATTAGTAACTGTGACTAATTAAACGACAAACCGACATGATTAGAATCCAGACCCTAAACACAACAGCTGGGAGTTACAGCCTTAAGTTCACTTTTTCCTGTTTTGTGATATTACTTA
>OLKM01003628.1:0-10000 GCA_900291075.1 Melanogrammus aeglefinus | reverse complement strand
ATGTTTGGGGATAACACCTTGTATCAGTAATGAGAGGCCTGGCCTGTTCTAGACTAGAAATGTGAACAATAAGAGAGACACTAAAATACACCAACATTCTACATTTCCTCACTCTTGATCCATACTAAACATAGTTTAAAGATCACCAACAAAAGGAGAGAATTCAGTGTATTTCTGGTGACCATTAATAATTAACCTAAATCAATGAAAGAAAGCATAAAAGGCAAAAGACAAGTTAAATTCAAATCAATACACAAGTAAACCAGGTGTAGGCCACTATAATAAAGAACATAACAAACTCATTAGGGTTCACATGATTAACAAACAGATAAAAAAAGTTTAAAGAATCAAGAAGGTCCATCTGTCCAGGCCTCTCCTCTGCTTGCAGTGAAGCTCCCACCATTCTATAACATCATGACTCAGTTGGTTTTGGAGTAGGCAGTTGCAGTTAGCAACAGAGTTCTTTTCAAGTTGATAGGATGGCCACCGGCAGGTTGAGATGGGATGAGGATGTCCAGGACGAACCACTCCTGGGCAAAGAAAAAGTGTAGAATCAGTCATGGGGGAGGCATTGTCACAGCCTCCAACAGTAATAATAATTCACTATGGTTTTGTAATTGTCTTAATGATTTCGATAAAACAATGAAAAATGATCATACACAAAAATTAATACGCTCTTGATCCGAAAATGGTTATATCAGTAATCAGTAATCAGTCATAGTTTCTCAATAAACCTTGTTGTGAATGAATGAATGATTGAACCTTTGTTCAAAAATAAAACAACAACAAACAAAAAGTTTCTAAAGACTAGAAACAGTTGTGTCAAGAAGGAACCAACATGGACTTAGAGAGGTGGTGACAAAAGTCCTAGCATCTTTTTCGAAAACTAAACCTCTCGTAAAATAAAGGAAGAAAATAACAAACACGTCAAAGAAATAAAGAAATGAAAATAACAAACACTCAACACTCCTTACTTCTTCACCCCATATCAGTCCAATTTGCGTGCCCAAATCTAACGAGTGTCATTCCAAGTTGGTGAATCAACTAATTTGCAGTGGCTTGCATGTATCCACTTCGTCTTCTTAGCTACACGAACAGCGGATCGAGTAACTAATAGAATTTGGTATGGCCCCTCATGTTTGATTGATTGAGTCTTGTAGATGATTCCCTGGTCATTCAACTCTTTTATGATTGGTCTCAGTCCATCCACGGCAGCTCTGTTGAGTGGATATTGCTTGACACCTGGAGGACTCCACTGACTTCACTGGTTCCATGGTTTTGTTGGTTTCCGTCATTGAATCGTATATGCGGCTGAGTTCTTCATAGTTCCTTCATTTTGTCTGCAGTTGTGGCATGGTCGAAGTTCTTTCTGTCTGTCTGGCGGGAGGAATCGTTCTCTATTTTCTGTTGGCTGCGGGAATCTTTCTCGTTCCCTTGCCATATCCCTTCTCCTCGTCCGCCAGGAATCGAATCCTGACGTCTTCACTCTCGATCCACCTGTTTCTCCGAATTTCCTTGATCTCTGCTATGTGCTGCTTCGGTTGTCCCCGAGCCGGAAACCTTGTCTTTTACTCGCCTTCGGATCTCCGGCAGTACCTGCTGGAGGTACATGGTCTTCAAGGCAAGTCCTGTGACTGGTCGATGGTGTTCCATATCATATTCAGTTTGCTGAGTGCAGCAAATAACATTCGAGAAGAAGCGCTCGTTGAACTGGTCCAGACTCTCGTCTTCTTTCTGCAAACAACGTGTGATTGTTGTCCAGTTGACCTGTGCCTTGGAGTGCTTTTGGATCCACGCCTTTATGGCCTCCCATCCCTTCTCTGGTCTCATTTCCGTCTTCTCCAAGGGCATCTTTCCACCTCGTATCGAATCTGGATGCGCTCAGTGCTGCTCAGTGTGTTTGAACAAATTAGCAAGCCCATGTTAGGGGTGGAGTTCGTACAGAAGCATCAGTTGTTTCAAGTTTTCATCCATGGCTGTAGGCCTGCTCTCTTTGGTGGTCGATCTCCGCACTCCATTTTTCGATGTTCTTCGGGCTGGAGGGTTCATAGAGGATTGTGCGTCCCTCAGCGCTTTCTATCTTCTTCAAGGGCCTGAGGTTAGCATAGTCAGGTGGGGCAGATGGATTTCCCTTCCGTGGCACGTGGGGGGTACTGCAGATGACCGGGTACTCGCCTATAAAGCTGTTGACGGCTGAGAGAACACTGTGTCTTGACTCCTGTAAACCACCAGGTGGCGACGATGGCTGCATCGGGAAGATGTATTCCCCATCTGGGCCACACGACGGCAGTGTGGGGTACATGCGACCATAGACTCCCAAAACTCCTCCTCCGTTGCCTTGGTCACCCCCCCTTGGCGGCCCTGAGTCGAGGGGCGGGGCCGCTATCAGTCCTTCTCTGACTAGCGTCTGTGTGTAGGTCTCTCTCCCGAGTCAATTCATCCTTTAACAAACAAATTTCATCGGCAAGCAGTTTGATTTGCTCTCTTGTCTTTCCCAGAGCATCTTCATAGTGAGCAGTTGTCTTTTCCAATTCATCTCTCTTTTTGTTGCTGACATGCTTGATAAAGTAGCGCTTCCACTGAAACAATAGTAACAACCCAACTGGTTCACTTCGTCTAGTCTTCTTGACCCAGTCTTTGAAAACCTTCCAGATCGATTCCTTTGGCCAGCGTTTAGTTTGGGGGTCCATCATTATCTCATAAATCAAAACAACATAGCACAAACAAAATACTCTAGCGATTCATGTAACCTCACCAGTGAATTCAATACAAATACGGTTTCACTCCTTGTCCAACAAGTCGTAAAACAATAGCCCTGAGCAAACCAGACGTCTTAAGTTATATTCAGGACACGTATCAACATTGACAAACTAGCAAAGATGAACAAATCACTTGAATGACATGCTATTACAATATTCCAGGACTCAAACCCAGACCAAAGGCCTTAATCAACATATTCCAGGACTCAAACCCAGACCAAAGGCCGTATTCAACAATTCCAGACTCAAACCCAGACCAAAGGCCTTAATCAATATTCACAATTCTAGGACTCAAACCCAGACCAAGGCCTCACAAACATATTCCAGGACTCAAACCCAGACAAAGGCCGTATTCACAATTCCAGACTCAAACCCAGACCAAGGCCGTATTCAACAATTCCAGGCTCTCAAACCCAGACAAAGGAACAAACAAACATAGTTTCATTATATGCGTATATTCAGTGATTACACAAACTCTTAATCACTAATGCAGGTCCTCTACTTCGTCAAGGCTCTTAATGACACAACTTCATTACTCAGCAAATGTAGTGCAGCCTAATAGTAAAACAATAAGATAATAATCACAGTTATGTGTGTGATAGATTATTTTAGGATTACTTTCTTGTTCTTTTCTCTTGTCGAGAGTGTGGAATGAGATTTCAGTCACCGTTGATTCCCCGTGGTGCATAGAGATGCGCTGGTTCAGCCGCGTTGTGATGCCGGTCCCTCGGCAGGGCAGCGTCGTTGAGACGTTCCTCCCAGGCAGGGCGCGCCGGCTCTTCTCTGTCACAGGGCAATCTTCAGAGCAATCGTCTTCTCACTCCTCTCTCTTCAAGAGGGTCACGGCGCAACAAATGTTAGATTTCAGCTTATTTCTAAACTGTTCGGACAGACTCTGCGTTGTGTATTTTCAGTCGTAGTAGTAATTCTTGAAGTTGAAAATCAAAACAGCTTGACAGGTTTGGAGTAGTAGGAGTTGAATAGATGGTTTATTCCAGGATGTACAGCGAGATACAGACTTAGGTTGAATAATCTATAGTGGACCCGCGGTGGTCGATGACTTGTTCCTTGGCTGTCGAAACCCTCTTACTCGTCGAACCAAAGGGTTGGGCGAGTGTAATAATACAAAAGGGGATAGATGAAAAACACGTGAACAGGACGCATCTCCAGCTTGATAAGGTATCTGGCCCTGGCTATGTCCCGGAGGGCCAGGTTGGTTCGACCTACCCTGACACATAACAATGGCAGAATGTTGGGGATAACACCTTGTATCAGTATGAGAGGCCCTGGCCTGTTCCTAGACTAGAAATGTGAACAATAAGAGAGACACTAAAATACACCAACATTCTACACTTCACACACACACACACATATATATATATCCATCATATACACACACTTGAATGTACACACACAAACACATACATACTGTATATACAGATACACACACAGACACACACACACACACACACACACACACACACACACACACACACACACACACACACACACACACACACACACACACACACACACACACACACACACACACACACACACACACACACACACAAACACGCATTTACACATGAAAACGTGTATGTATAAAGACACATGCGGGCAAAATCGCATTCACTTACACACCTATAAACACATACACACATATGCACACGTATATACACACAAAGCCGGCTGTGCCTGTGCCTTAAACACACAGGCCTACCTTGCAGTAGAACACACGTTCCTCCTCTCGTCCGTCCCGAGTCTGTACAAACCCTCTCCACGCATACATTTACAGGTCCCTTCCATCAGGCTGACAGCATCGCCGTCCTCCATATTCTTAAGGTGCGCTGTGTGCCGTGTTGGTGTGGGTGTGTGAACGTTTAGAAAATAGGAACTGGCGTTTTCAGCTCTCTGTGCGTCCTGTGGCAGTATCCTATACTGTCCTCATGTTTCACAAAATATTTGATGAGACCGTTGTGAGTCTTTTGTACGTTCGCCTTAAAATTCTCTCAACGACTAGATTGGCAGACAGATCAGGGTCACGGCTATGTTATAGCCACGGAAGCAATCGTAGCTCGAGGTTGAAAAGAAAACTACAGCACGGTATTCCTCAGATTCGTCTCCCATCCCAATTACTAACTAGGCCGACCTGATTAGCTTCCGAGGATCCAACGAGACTCGGCGTGTTCAGCCGGTGGTATGGCCGTAAGCCAATATTGCTGCAGCAACCACGCTTCTTTACCAGTACACATAAGGAGTTGGAGAGATTCTGAGGCCGACGTTTATTTTTACATAAAACAATCATTAGTTTCATATAGACGGATTTGATTCAGTAGACTCCTTATTCCTGTAAACAGCCTTATAGTGAAATATCGAGGAATCTTAAATGACTGCATACACTGCGCATGCGTGTGTGTGTCGTGCGTTACGTTGTGGTGGTGTTGTGTGTGTGTGATGTGTGGTTAGTGTTTGTGTGTGTAGTGTGTGTGTGTGTGTGTGTGTGTGTGTGTGTGGTTGTTGTGATGTGTGTGTGTGTGATGTTAATGTTGTTTACAAGTAAATGCGTCTAAAGTGTCGAGAATGGGTGGTATTTTCGCCGTCCTCCCATGATCTTACGGTGCGTCCGTGTGGTGTTGGTGTGGCTGGATGACGTTAAGAAAAAACATAAACTGTCGTTTCAGTCTCTGGTGCCCTCGTGGCAGCTTATCACTATTACTTGTACCTCCTGTTGTCACAAAAAATAGTTTTGAGAATCGTGTGAGTCTTGTACCGTTGCTTTAATTTCTCTCAACGGTGGCAGTTAAGATCATAGGTCTACGTGGGTACTAGGCCACGGAGGGCAATGAGCTCTGAGCTTGAAAAAGAAAGCTATAGCATCCCTGTATTCCCACGGGGAGGCGTCTCTCCCACCAAGTTAACTAACCGGCCCGACCCTGCTTAGGCTTCCGAGATTCAGACGAGATCGGCGTCTTACGGTGTATGCCGAAAGCAATTATTGCTGCAGCAAACGGCTTTATACAGCTAAGCACCAGTAAGGAGTGAGTGAAATAGCTTATCTTAGGCCGGAGCGTTATTACTTTCACAAAAACAAAACCATTAGTTTAATATAGCGGCAATAATGATTCAGTAGATCTCTTAGCTGTAACACGATTATAGTTGAAAATTGACATTACTACAATATTGATCCTGCAAATACACTGCGCGCATATGCTTTGTGTGTGTGTGTGTGTGTGTGGTGGTGTGATGGTAATGGCACGTTTGCCGCATGTGTCTCTGCCTTGTAGCGGCTTAAATGATATTCGCCGGTTGCCCGTGAGACTTTCTCCCGTATGTGTGTGTGTGTGTGTGTCGTCGTGTGTGTGTGTGTCGTGTGTCTGTGTGTGTGTGTGTGTGTAGTGGGTGTGTGTTTGTGTGTGATGTTAAAATGTTGTAACAAAGGTAAATGGTTAAGTGTCAGAGAAGCGTGTGGGTATTTTCGCCGTCCTCTCATGATCTTAGTCGCGATTTGTGTGCGTTTGATTAGGTTGTGGGTGAGCACGTTAGAAACAGGAACTGTCGTTAGCTCTCTGGCTGTCCCTGCTGGCAGTATCATATAACTTCCTGATGTTTCACCAAAAATAGTTTGAGGCACGTTGTGGATTCTTTGTACGTTGCCTTAAATTCTCCTCAAACGGTGCAGTAAAGATCAGTTCACGGTAGGCGCACGGAGGCAATGAGTTCGAGCTTGAAAAGAAAAGCTTACAAGCACTGGTAGTCCCAGGCGTTCACCAAGTACTAACCAGCTCCGGACCTGCCTTGCTCCTGCAAGATCAGACGAACTCGGGGGCTGTTTCGGTGTATGGCCGTAAGCAATTATTTGCCTGCAGCAAAACAGCTTTACCTACAGTAACACATAAGGACGTGAGAAGCTTCTGCAGCCCGAGTGTTGTTATGCTTTTACAAAACAACTTAGTTTAATATAGCGGCAACTATTGATTCAGAAGACTCCTTATCCATGTAAACGTTATAGTGAAATTTTATGAATTACTAATCGAATTGCACATACACCTGCGCGATGCGGCTGCGTGTGGTAGGTGTGTCGCTGGGGTGTGTGTCGTGTGTGTGTGTTGTGTGTGTGTGTTGTGTGTCCTTTGTTGTGTGTGCTGTGTGTTTGTGTGTGTGTGTGGGTGTGTGTGTGTGATGTTCTAAAGGTTATGTCCAACCGGTTAATGGTATTAAAGTGTCACACGAGAATGGGTGGGTATTTTTCCCGCGTCCTCCCATGATCTTAAGTGCGTGTGCTGCACAATGCAGACTACCGTAAGTGTTGGTGGGCGTATAACGTCTTACACGAATACATAAACTGCTCGTTTCAGTCTTTAGGTGCTCCTGCTGGCAGTTATCCTATACGTCCTCATGTTTCACAAGATTGGTTTTTGAGACGTTGTTGGGTCTTTGCACGATCTGCTTAAATTCTCTCAAACCGGTTGGCAGTAAAGATCAAGGTCACGGATACGGCCACGGAGGCAATCGAGCGCGAGTTGAAAAGAAAAGCTATACAGCACCTGTGTTTCACAGCGTCTCTCACATTCCAAGTACTACACCAGGCCGCCCTCTTCAGCTCGAGATCAGCACGAGGAGCGGCGGTGTTCCAGCGGTGGTCTATGGCCGTAAACTCAATTACTGCATGCAGCAAAAACCAGTCGTTCTCAGACATTAACACATAAGAGTTGAGAAAGCTGCTGGAGGCCCGACGCTTATACTTTTACAAAACACAATCATTAGTTTAATATAGACGGCAATATTGATTTCAGTAGACTCCTTATCCATGTAAACGATTTATAGATGAAATAATGAATTACTAATGATCTGCAAGTACACTGCGCCATGCGCTTGTCGTGGTGTGTGTGTGCTGTGCTGTTGTGTGTGTGTAGTAGTGTGTGTCAGTGTGTGTGTGTGTGATTGCTGTGTGTGTGTTTCTGTGGTGTGTGTGTGCGTGTGTGTGTGTGTGATGGTAAAGTTTGTACAAGCGTATGGTAGTGTCAGAGAATGGTGGGTATTTTCGCCGTCCTGCCCATAATCTTAGTGCGTGTCTTTGTGTGGGTGAACGTTTAAGAAAAAATAGAACTGTCAGTTTCAGCTTCTCTGTGTCCCTGCTGGCGTTCACTTATACCTGTCTATTGTTTCACCAAATAGTTTTGAGAGACATTGTGAGTCTTGTACGTTATTGCTTAATTCTCTCAAACGGTGGCCAGTAAGATCAGTTACGGTAGCACGGAAAGGCATGAGCTCGAGTTGAAAAAGAAAAAGCCTTACAGCACTGGTATCCATGTCGGTCCCATCCAAGTACTAACCAGGCCCGACCATCTTAAGTCTTACGAGTTCAACGAAGACGGGCGTCGTTCAGCGGTGGTATGGCCGTAATAATTATTGCCTGCAGTCCAAAACCAGGCGTTTATACAAACACAATAAGGAGTGAAAGCTGCCTGAGCCCGCGTTATACTTTTGCAAAACCATATTATTAATTTCATAGACGGGCATATTGATTCAGTAGACTCCTCTTCCATGTAAACGATTATAAGTGGAATATGAATTACTATGATACTTGCAATACCTGCGCCATGCCGGATGTGTGTGGCTGTGTGTGCTTGTGTGTGTGTGTGTTGTGCGTGTGTGCTGTGTGTTAGTGGTGGTGTGTGTGTGGTGTTGTTGTGTGTCGTGGTGTGTTTGGTGTGCATGTTAAATGATCTTTGTCAAGTAAGTGTGTCTAAAGTGTCAGCGAATGGGTGGGTTTTTCGCGTCCCTCCCATATCCTTAAGTGCGCGATGTGCGTGTGTGGGCCTGTGGAAACGTGTAGAAAACATAGAATGTCGTTTCAGCTCTCTGTCTGCTTCCTGCTCGCGCACGTATCACAATATACTGTCCCTCATCGTTTCACAAAAAGTAGTTCTTGAGAGACGTGTGAGTCTTTGTACGTTGGCTTAACCTTCTCTCAACCTTTGGCAGTAAGATCCAGGTCACGTCTAGGACACGGAGGCAATCGAGCATCGAGCTGAAAAGAAAAGCCTTAAAGCACCTGGTTATTCCCAGGCCGGTCTCCCAATCCAATATAACCGGCCCGACCCTGCTTAGCTTCGAAGATCAAGTACGAGATAGGCGTCCGTTCAGCGGTGTCATGGGCCGTAAGCATTATTGCTCAGCAAAACAGGCTTTATACAGTAGCACATAGGAGTGGAGAACAGCTGCTGAGCCCGATGTCTTACTACTTTTACAAAACAATCATTAGTTTTCAATATAGACGGGGCAGATAATTGAATTCAGTAGTCCTTATCCATGTAACCGCATGTATAGTCTGGAAGATATGACTTACTAAATGATCTTGCACATACACTGCGCATGCGTGTGTGGGATATGTGTGTGTGATGTGTGTGTTGTGTGTGTGTGTGCTGTGGCTGTGTGTGTGTGATGTTAAATGTTTACAAGGTAAATTTGGTTTAAATTGTCAAGATCATGGGTGAGTATTTTCGCCGTCTCCCTGATCTTAGTCGTGTTTGCGTGTTGGTTGGGTGACGTTAAGATAAAATATAGAACTGTCGTTTCGCTCCTGGTTGCTCCCTGCTGCCAGTATCACTATTATGGTCCTCATGTTCACAAAATAGTTTTGAGGACGTTGTGGTCTTTTGTACGATTACTTTAATTCTACTCAACACGGTTAGGCAGTAAGATCAGGTCACCGAGGCAATGAGCTCGAGTGAAAAGAAATAGGTCACTACAGCACCTGGTTTCCAGGCGGTCTCCCTGCCAGTTGCTTAACCAGGCCAGACGCTTAGCTTCCAGAGATCAGACGAATAGGGCGCGTTATCCCACTAGCAGGGGGCACGCTCCGTACGATGGGCAGGGGAGTTATGCCAAGCATTGCATGCAGGCAAAACCAGGCTTTTTATTTACGAGTAAACACATAAGATGAGAAAGCTTGCTGAAGGCCCGACGTTTATTTTACTTTTTTTTTACGAAAACAATCAGTGTAATAGACGCAATAATTGATCAGTAGACTCCTGATCCATGTGGAACGAATTAAGTGAAATATTGAAGTTACTAAATGATCTGCAATTACCACTTGCGGCATTTGTGTTGAGTGTGTTGTGTGTTATGTTGTCGATGTGTGTGGTGTGATGAATGGACAAGGTAAAATGGTTATGTGGTGTGCAGAGATCGGGGTAATGTCGCGTCTGCCCATGAGCTAAGGCGTGGTGCGGTGT
>OLKM01003627.1:0-32959 GCA_900291075.1 Melanogrammus aeglefinus | reverse complement strand
GCCGCATCCCATTACCAGAATGCCCGCGACACTCAACTGACTCCTTTCAAGCAAAGGAGCAGCGTCTCCTTATTGAGCTCCTCACGGACTGACTTTGAACTTCTCACCCTATCCCTAGGGAGAAGCAGCACCCTCCTGAGAAAACTCAATCTCGGCCGCTTGTACCGTGAATCTTGTCCTTTCGGTCAATCACCCATCCCTCATTGACCATAGGTGAGGATTTAGGAACGAAGATTGACCGATTTGATCGAGAGCTTTGCCTTGCGGCTCAGCTCTCTTTTCGTCACAACGGGGTGCGGGTTGAAAAAAAGGGGGCAAAAAAAAAAGGGGGCCAAAATTGACCGCCTCCGCTGCTCCGATTTCTTCGGCCAATCTCACGCCTCCATGTCCCTCACTCGCGAACAAGAGCCCGAGGTACTTGAACTCCTCACTTGGGGCATAAGGGACTCAGTTTCTACCGGACGTAGGCAAACCACCGGTTTCCTGCTTAAGAGTCCTGGCCTCAGATTTAGAGGTGCTGATTCCTCATCCCAGCCGCTTCACACTCGGCCGCCATCCGATCCAGTGAGTGCTGAAGGTCACAGGCCGCATGATGCCATCGGACCACATATCTGCAAAGGAGCAGTGACGAGATCCTCAGACCACCGAACTGAACCCCTCCCTCACAGACACTGCGCCTCGATATGCTGTCCATGAAATATCACCAAACAGATTTGGTGACAAGGCGCAGCCCCTGGCGGAGGCCCCACCGGGGAACGGAGACTTGACTGGCTGCGGAGAACCCGGACACAGCCTGCTTTGGAGTACAAGATTGCGATCGGCCCTGAGTAGACGACCCCCTCACCCCCCATACTCCCGCAGCACCCTCCACACCATTTCCCACAAGACCCCCGGCATGGGCCTCTCCAAGGCCCCTCAGGATCTTGCGGAGTCGACAGACCCCGCTGGTCCCGTAGTTCCACGTCCGGGCGAAAACGCATTGTTCCTTCTTCAATCTGAGGTCGACGATCGGCCGAACCTCTTTCCAGCACCTCTGGAGTAGACTTTGACCAGGGGAGGCTGAGAAGTGTGATAACCCGGTAATTGGAGCACACACTTTGGTCCCCTTTTTGATACAGGGGGACCCACCACCCCAGTTTTGCACCTCCTTTGGCACTCGTTACCCAACTCCCATGCAATGCGTTGAATAGGCGTGTCAACCAAGACAGGCCCCTCAACACCCAGAGCTTTAGCATTCTGCTGCTGGATCTACTCAATTTCCCTGGGGCTTTGCCATGCGGAGATTGTTTAACTACCTCAGTGACTCCATCAGGTAAATTTGACGATGAACCACCATCACACCTCGAAGCTCCATCATAGAGGGCGTGTTAGTTCGGATTCAGGAGTTCCTCACACAGCCTGTTCCTTCCAACGTCCGATTACCTCTCAGTTGAGGTCAACAGAGTCCCATCCTTACTGTACACAGCTTGGATGGTTCCCCGTATTCCCCCATCCTGAAGGGTGCGGATGGCTCTCCAGAACACTTTCGTGCCGACGAAAGTCCTTCTCCATGGCCTCTCCGAACTTCTCCCACACCCGCTGCTTTAGCCTCGACACGGCAGCGGCGTGCAAGCCTTTCAAGCCTGTCGGTACCCTGCAACTGCGTCAGGAGTCCTCCGGGATAACATATTCCCGAAAGGCTCCTTCTTCGTCGGCGGCTTTCCCTGACCACGGTGTACACCACGGTGTCCGAGGGTACACACCCCTTGAGGAACCTAAGACCCTGAGGCCACCAACTCACCGCCGCAACTTCAGCAATGGAGGCTTTGAACACGCCCACTCCGGCTAATGGCCCAAGCCTCCACAGGAATGCTAGAAAAGCTCCGCCGGAGGGTGCTGAGTGAAGATCCTAGGACAGCACTCCTCCAGACGTTCCCAATTCACGCACTTACTCGTCGTTGGCTTACCAGTTGTCCAGATCTTCCCCCATTCCTATCAAAACTCATCCACAGATGGTGGTCCGTCGAAGTTCAGCCCTCTCTTCACCGAGTGTCCAAAACTGCCGCCTCAGAATCAGAATGACACGATTACAAAATTCGATCATCGATCTTCGGCCTAGGGTACTCTGGTACCATGTACAACTTATGAGCACCTTATGTTCGAACATGGTGTTTGTTTATGGCCAATCATGACTAGCACAGGAGTCCAGTAACAAAACGCAGCACTGGTTTAGATCAGGGCAGGCCGTTCTCACACACGCCTTCCAGATGTTTCCATCGTTGCCAATGGGCGTTGAAGTCTCACCAGTAGAACTACGGAGTCCCCTACTGGAGCCCCATAACAGGACTGCCATTCAGGTCTCCAAGAAAGGCGAGTACTATGTAACTGCCTGTTCCGGTGCATCGCACAAACCAACAGTCAGAGTTCCTCCCACCACCTTAGTTTGTAAGAAGGCGACCCCCAGGATTATGATGTATCCCCACACCCGCCCGGCGCTCATGCTTCTGTGCAACTCCAGAGAAGAATAGAAGTCCAACCCTATCAGGAGTAACTCAGTACCAGTGCTGAGACTATGCGTAGAGAGTAAGCCCAACAGATCTAACTGGTAGCGCTCAACTCCCTCCCCCAGTGGGTCCTCCTGCAGGTGGTGGGCCCACAGGACATAGAGGGGGGGGGGGTGCCACGTTAACTTTTTCGGGCTGTGCCGGCCGGGCTCCTGGCAAAACCGGCCACCAGCGCGCTCGCCAACGGGCCCCTCCGTTGGGGCTGGCTCCAGACGGGGCCGCCGGGCTTTCCTCCGGGGCAGGGTCTCTCCTCTCTTGCTGTTTTATATGGATCTTGGTGAACCATATCTTAGTCTGGCCCCTCACCTGAGACCCACTCTGCATGGGAGACCCTGCTCAGGTTCACAGGGGAAACACGCAAACCCCTCTCCACCACGACGAAAGGTGGACGGTTTCAGGAGAGGGCCAGCGCGTCACCAGATCTAAACCCCATTGAGCTGTTTGTGGAGCAGCTTGACGCGTATGTACGCAAGAAGTGCCCATGCAGCCAATCAACTTGTGGGAGGGGCTCTCTAGAAGCGGTGCGGGGTGGAAATTTCTCCTGATTACCTCAACAATTTAACAGCTAGAATGCCAAGGTCTTCACTGCTATGGCTGTAATTTGATGCAAATGTGGAGGATTCTTTGACGAAAGCAAAGTTTTGAAGGGAAAAAAATATTATCTAAATAAAATCCATTATTTCCTACTTTGTTAATGTCTTGATCACTATTTATTATTCATTTTTACAAACACATGGTTGTAAATAAAAGTGTGACTTTTCATGAAAAACTTTTTGGGTGACCCCAACTTTTGAACGGGAGTGTAGGTGAAGGCTTTTATTTTGAAAACGTTGGCGAGATAACCAACACAAAGGCTGTTTAGAGTAAAGGCGCACAAAAGGAATTTGTGTGACGGCTGGCTTAAACGCAGATGAACAAAATGAATTGGCTTGACTTGACGCATTCTCCGTAGGGCCCACTCTGGTGTTTTTCACATCGCTCAGCCACGTGTAAAAGGCTCCTCCAGGTCCGTGGCACCCATCTCCAGACCACTTGGCTTCAGCGCCGGGTCAAGACCAGCCAGGAAGCCGCCAAAGCTTCTCCTCCCTCTGTTGCAAACATCACCGTTAATCCGGAAATGCCTCTGCGACCAGCCCGCTCACGTCAGCAGCCATACACCTTCAGGCTTTCACCAGAAGCACGCACATGGGCTGACAGGCTGGCTCTCGAAGCGGTCCGTTAACTGTCTCTGTCCAAATGCTGCTCCCAGCCTCTCTTTAATTGCAGCATTAATTCGACTTGGTGGCATCAGGGAGACTGTCCCACAGCAGAAAAGCGGACTTGTCGAGACGAGTAGGAAGAATCCCTCACAAGCTCCTCCATACAGCCTTGGTCGCCCCTGCCATGGCGCCGCTGATGGCACAACCTCCAACTGCCTCACCCCAGCTGAGGAAACTATCGGCTCCAGCTCACCGGTGAAAAGAAGAAGGCCAGGCTCGATCTTAACGTCTCCCGCCGGCGAGTATAAGCAACCTCGAACCGGGAATAGGGTCCTCATCTCCGCCGCCACATGTCAACAACGTATCGCGACGAGGTTAGCCAGCTAGCTATACCTGGGAGCTCAAGCTAATAAACACAGAACATGGCACCGCAGCAGACTAAACACAAAAATTGAACACAGGCGTTTACAGCAAACAATGTAGCGCGAGCGTTCTGGGTTTGCCTATACTGTAGGAATAGAGGAAAAACACATAAAGGGGACGAGAGACGAGATAGCGTGTACCAGCCACAAACTCTGGTTTCACTTTATTTCGTACCAGACCGCAAGACAACACCCACACAACCACATCAGCCGTTAACATCCGTCCAAGCAAAACCTTCTGCGTTCCCTTAGTCGACGCAGCACACCACACAACCACACAGCGTAACATCGCAACTCAGCTACGCAACTGGCAACTCAGAGGAGCACACACCTCCTTTTTCACACATAAACACAGAACAGCTCTGTGACATTACCCATTGGTAGTCTTGATCAGAGGAGAAATAGTTTGCCAATTGGAGGTTTGACGTCGCTTTAGCAACTGAATACGGTGGGGGTTGATGGACTACTTGCCGAATGCCGGATTGATACGGGGGCGACTGGGCGGATCATGTGAAAGACGTGAATCGGAGGCCAAAACAAGTCCACTTTCCCTTGACCAGCGGTCATTGTTATAACACACAGCTTTGATCACCGGCTTATACATTATCTATCCTTCCATATTTACTTGAGGCATCTTATAGTTTTATTTATCTTTAAGAGACCCGCACAGAGATGGAATCATAACTCGAACCCTAGTCTGAGTGTAGCTACAAACACGATTAACCTATTTACCAAGTGCCAAAAACACCCACATATTGTTCATTTGCTAACGACTTGTTTTTTTATCCCGACAAAGCCTTGTATGGACAGTTCCTCTCCGTCTCTCTCGTAGATCGCCACCATCTTCCAAAGTCTTTGTTTAATACGACTGCCATCACCTTCTCTCACAATGACACATCAGCAGCTCGCGGATATCACTTTCTCTCCAGTTAGAACTGCTCCATGATATCACTGCATCGTCTCTTCGGAGCAACACCTCTACCCCAAGCATCCCAATAAACTGCCAATGTGGTGCAGGGTCCGGGGAGGGGTAAATTGGGGTTCTAGCTCAAGCAAGCCAATTTACCTTGGGGAGTATAAACGTGTGGACGGGTGCCGCGAAAAAGGCATAAAACGGCCTCGAAACAAGCAACAAATGTCAGTAAACAGTGTCAATTGTGTTCTTCCTGTTGGTTGTTCTACAAAGCACGCAGACGCTTGGTGACGACGTATGTAACAAGATGCAACCGTACTTGTGGTGCCTTCAAAACAATGAGTTTCCCGGAATTTCTCGTCGAGGTTGGGACCTTAAGATCGGAGAAAATCGCCTTGAACTAGGGATGTGCGCGGGTATTACACGGTTACACGGGGCTGCCGCCACTAACCGTTTTGTAAAAAAAATTTGGTTACACTAAAAAAAAAAACTGCCGCCTGCGGGAGGGTGCAGCTCGCCATCGTCTTGAAGATAGTTGTAAAAAAACAACTGAAAAATAAAATAAACGTTGTTTATTATGCCCCTCGTTTACACCATCCCGCTAATGGGCCGCTAAATGGCGGATAGACTACCGATGTGGAAGGTCGGGGTGCATTCGGGGTGACATGGGCCTAAAAAATGTATGATCGGCGTCAATTTATCGGGGTAGCATTTACACAATAGGCTACCCGATCTTATATAACGATAACATAACGATTCCATGCCAGGGACGTAAAACACGATAACGCGCGAAAGACTTAACGAAATATAGCGATGTACTCCCAGGGAAACTCCCGAACGACTTGCGATGTGTCTTACGTTATACTCCCGTTCATATTCCCGATTATAGCCGATTAGCCCATAAAAAAACCTGGAGCCGATTTCCACCCCGATACACCCAAATTAACAACACATGTTCGTTCTTTTGCCGATGTTGCCGTTTGTTGCCGATCATTGAGCATTTCTTCCCGTTTCTTTCCCGTTTGTCTAACGATGTTCCCGGGAAGAGTAACGGTGTTTTCCCGATGCAACCACCACTACTTTCCCAGATGTTATAACGATAGTGCTGATTAAGCATCCTCGGGGCGCACCATCGGGGCCCACTATCGGTTAGGTGTAAACAGGGGCATTAAACCGTTAACAGTGATGTCTGAAGTTCATAAGGACGTCTGAGTTAGGCGCATGTTGTTTGTCTCTCTCTTCTCTTCTCTCTCGCTCTCTGCCACTTGCGCGAGCAGAGAGCGAGGAGAGAGAAATAATTACGCAGAGCCGACCGACTTTAAAAGTCCAAAACAAATATATTTACTGACAAGAAGTGGTTTTAATCAATTCCATAATTTAAAGTAGATTTTTACTAAAGTACGAAAAAATGTGGAAAAAAAAAGAAAGGTCAAAATAAAAACACAAATCAGACCAGAATTTCCCTTAAAGCAACCTCGTAATGGGGGTAACATTATTATAACTAATAAATAAGTTATAAATATAGATCGAAATGTGGCTTAGTTTGGGCTATTTCTCAATTTTCAATTTTCATAATTTAATTAATTAATTATTTAACGGGTATTCAAATAAACGGTTTTCAAAATGTCGTGTACACGTCAGTGCAATTAACCGCTCGGAACATCCCTACCTTGAACACTCTGTTAAGTCTGAGATTACCCTCGGAACTTTGTGCGGAAGTAGAGCAACCCGAGCCTTGCCGTCACAACAATGGCTGCCCATTTCATTGATAGACTAAAGTGAACTTGCAGCAAGCACTAATGGCGCATTTCCCACTAGCACGGCTCGGCGCACGGCTCGTCTCGGCGCGCTATTTGCGTGTTTCACTAGCACGCGCAGTACTTTGCAACCGGGTACATTTTTTGGTATCACCTCAGCCCTGGTTCCAAGCGAGCCAAAGCGTTAAAACGTGACGTCAGCCGACCTGCCTTCCACTGATTGGCCGATTGAGTGTCGTCAACTGGAAGCGTCATAACCGCGCGACTTTTCAATAGTGTTTTTGTCTCGCGGGCCCGGAGTCTTCTCTGGCTCTCTTCTTCTTGCCTTCTGTGCGACCAAAGAAGCCACAGGTGTGAGCCAGCAACACGATCGCTTCTCATGTCCTCCATGCTGTCCTCCTCTGATGTTGTTGTTGTTGTTTGTTGTTCTGGTCTTCCGGATTTGTACGTTGCCTCGGCGCCGTGTAAATGGCGTCACAGCAGTTTCGCGCAGCAGCCGTGTTATGACGACGACCCCGCCCCACGTCGAGGAGGCACCAGTTGTAATTGGAAAACACAACCAAAACCGAGCCGACGTGCCGGCGTGCCGAGCCGTGCTAGTGGAAATGCCGCCATAGAGAGGCGAACTTATAACACCGATTCTAACATTTGCATTACGATAACATTATAGCTTACCATTATAACACATCAACAAATAAATTCTCCCTCATGTTCAACCATCGCAGGCAGTTTCTAATAACTGATTCATCTGATTCAGCAAAGGTCCCTGCAGGCATCCATACTACCATACCATTCGTCTCACGAACAATCTGTTCTTCCAGTTTTATGTCATAGGCCTACAAACTTTTCCTTAACACCTTTATTTCGGAAGGGAGGGAAGGTTCACCGTAAAGACACGTAAGAGCTTCCGAAACCTCTGAGCTGCTATGAAGGCGCATTCAAGCCCAGTTGAGATTGCCCAATCTGAGCACAAGGCCAGCGCACAGCTGGGGGGGGGGGGGCAATCGTACTTGAGCACGGTACTGGTGTGAAACGGACCTGGGCCCAGTACAGATGGCCTAGGTGTGAATGCGCCCTTAATGTATGGAGGACTGGTTATGCAATAGTGTGCACGTGTACAAATGCATTGAACACTGTGCCCTGGACCACTAATGAGTGCCGAGCACATACACACACCACTATATGTGGGTGTGGTAAACCGGCTTTGAGAATGAGCCGGGTTTCGCATGATATTACACATGGTCATGTGTTAGTTAAGCCGATTTCGGCGATTTATTCCTGTGTGTCAAAGACAAGGCAAGGGGTTGCTTGGGTCTCCGAGAGCCTCAAGCTTCTGTAGTCCGTGCGCGTCTCTGCCTCTCCCCTGCTACTCGGTTGTAGCCTCTCTCTTATAGGGGGCTCCGGCCCTTCCTCCTGCCAGCCGCCAGGTGTCCTCTCTCCCGCTGATTGGGGGAAGGTCCAGGTACTCTCCCGTCGCCGACTGGTGGGTGGGGTGTATTCCCCCGTCCTTCACGGTCCCTCGGGCCGTTCCTAGCGAGGTTTCAGGGGCGGGATGCCACACTCCCCCCCCCCCCGTTTGCTCAAGCCCCCTGTGTTTCTGGGGAACCCTCCAGGCAGGCATCCCGACGTGACCAGGGCATCGGCGTTGGCGTGCTCTCGGCCCGGTCGGTGGTCCACCCAGAACGGAAGTCCTGGAGAGCCAGGAACCCACCGTGTCACCCGGGCGTTCGTATTCTTGGCCCCCGCCATCCCACTTCAGGGGGGGCGTGGTCGGGTTGACCAGAGTGAACCTCCCTCCCCAGGAGGTAGTAGCGCAAAATTCTCGAGGCCACCACTTTGATGGCAGGGCCTCCTTCTCCACGTGTTGAATAGTCACGCTCGTTGGGAGGGAGCTTCCGGCTGACGTAGGTTATGGGTGCTCCCTCTCGGCCCGGACCTGGGACAAGACCCCGCCCCGCCCCCCCCCCCCCCCCCGCCCGAGTCCCACCTCAGAGGCGTCTGTATGCACAATCACAGGCGATTTAAGGTCAGGGGTGATTAGTTACAGGGTCCCGAGCACAAGGGCCTCTCGGAGCGTCTTGAAAGCCCGCGGTCCTGCGCCTCCGTCCAGGAGGTGACCCGGTCTGGCAAGGCCTTACGGGTCAGGTCGTTCATGGGGCTGGCCAGCGGTGGCCGTACCCGGGAATGAAAGCGCTGATAGTAGCCCACCAAGCCCCAAGAACGCCCTTTACTTGTTTTCTTGGTGGCGAGGGGTTGAGGCCAGGGCCCGTATGGCCGGCTACCTTGCCTTCCTGCGGCCGCACTGTTCCCCTTCCGACCGCGGTACCCAGGTACGTCGTCTCCTCTCTCCGACGAGCGACATTTGGCCGGTGTTAGCGGTGAGGCCCGCCTTCCGTAGCTCTCCCAGAACGGCCCCTTAGCTGTGCGTTCGTGGATATCCCAGGCTGGGCTGTAAAAACGATGATGTCATCAATATAGGCCGCCGCGTAATCCTGGTGGGGCCTCAGGAGCTGGGTCCATTCATCCGTTGGAAGGTGGCCGGGGCGCCGTGTACCCCGCGAAAGGGAGACGGTGTACTGGTAAAGTCCCCCGGGGTGGAGAACGCCGTCTTTTCCCGGGCCGCTCGGGTCAACGGTACCTGCCAGTACCCCTTGGTCAGGTCCAGGGTCGACAGGTACCGCGCCGGGCCCAGGCGCTCAATTAGTTCATCGACCCGGGGCATGGGGTAGGCGTCGAACTCCGACGCCTCGTTCAGCCGCCTGAAGTCGTTGCAGAACCGGAAGGAACCGTCGGGCTTGGGCACCAGGACCACCGGGCTGCACCAGGCGCTGCGTGACTCCTCTATCAAGCCAAGCTGCAGCATTCGGCGCACCTCTGTCCGTATGGCCTCCCTCCGGGCCTCTGGGATCCTGTAGGGCGGAACCCTTACCCTTACGCCTGGCGCCGTCCGGATGTCGTGGTGTGTGACTTTAGTCCTCCCCGGCAGGTTGGAGAACACGTCGTCCCGATGCTGCAGGGATGATCTCGTCCAGGTCGTGCCTCTGGGACGGGGCTGAGGTCCTCCCCACCGGGACCTCCGGGATTCTCCTTGCCGGGCCACCAGGGACAAGGGGAGCGGGGTCGGCCGGAGGGTCGGCTCCCCCCCCTCCACTGCTTCAAAATGTTAATGTGGTACAGCTGCGTCGGCTTCCGCCTCCCTGGTTGGCGGACCCGGTAGTTCACCTCCCCCACGCGTTCCACCACCTCGTAGGGTCCCTGCCACTTGGCCAGGAACCGGCAATCCGCCGTGGGGACCAGGACCAGGTCCCCTGGCTGAAAGGTCCTCAGCTGGGCTCCTCGGTTGTAGACCCTCGCCTGGGCTCGTTGGAGGTGCCCCCGGACGATGGGCCACACACTTGTCAAAGACAAGGCAAGGGGGTGCTTGGGTCTCCGAGAGCCTCAAGCTTCTGTAGTCCGTGCGTCTCTGCCTCTCCCCTACCACTCGGTTGTAGCCTCTCTTATAAGGGCTCCGGGCCTTCCTCCTCCCAGCCGCCAGGTGTCCCTCATCCCGCTGATTGGGGGGAAGGTCCAGGTACTCTGTCGCCGACTTGTTGGTGGAGGTGGTATAACCCCGTCCTTCACGGTCCCTCGGGCCCGTTCCGAGCGAGGTTTCAGGGGCGGGATGCCACAGTGGCTGCGAATAAACACCAGTGCCCTTATGTGTTCATTTTAATGGACATGCACAGTCTATGCATACATGAAGACATGCAATGTAATGGAATGTAATGTAACTTTATTTGAACAGGGACAATGTACAAAAGAAACATTACCTTGTTTAGAGCAAGGAGAGATGCATTGTACCAGATTTTAGCAAACTGCTATTTTCCACCTGTAGTCCCTGGGTAGGTAAGAACAATAAATACAAAACTAAACTAGACAATAATATCAAAACATGGGAATAAACATTGAAAGGATAACCAGATACAATAATACAAATACATAGGATAAAAAAGCTTAAGCACTACATTATTTATTAAATAAAAAAATATACCCCTATCCTAGTAGCACTACAAAATGCTATAAGTGTGTGCAGGTCTGTTGCGTGAGCAGCCAATCCTTTGGCAGACGGGGGAAAACTTGAAAATCATTATTGGTTATTAGATCTGTTGGGAGACTGTTCCATTGTTTTATCCCTACAAAAGAAAAGGACGACTTTCCAAATGTGATTTTTGCATTGTGGGATTCTGCATTCTCCCCTAATTGTTGACCTGTTTGCTTGTGCTGAGAATTCTGAGCCCAGTGTCACAAAGTTCCATAAGGTGCGCATATTAGCATACACAGTGCGATTTTCAAAATTAAGGAGATTGTGTTTATCCAGGATTTGGCAGTGGTGATATTCACACTTTTTATCATGGATTTTAAGAGCATTTTTATATAATTATTCAAGTGCTCTCAAGGTTGTTTTAGCTGCTTAAGACCAACTTGTCATACAATAGGAAAAATGGGAAGGAATCATAGCATTCAGAGTTTTGGTGTTTGATGCTTCAACTGTAAGAGAGTTTCTTATGAATCGAAGTTTGCCAAATTAAATTTGATTGTGTTACATAACCTTTTTATGTGCTTTTTTAAATTTAGTGCTGGATCAAGATTGATCTGAGAGACCAGTTTTTAAGTTGTAAGTTTTTGTTATTCTGTCTGCTTTTTTTGTAAAAAAAAAATCAGGTCCAGTTTCTGAAGATGTTATTTTTGGAGGTTTACTTATCATTTGTGTCATCTGAAATGTTTTGGTGATGTCCTTAAGTTTCTTTCCCCGTACTTTGTCTAACCAGTTCAAATTGAAGTCTCCCATTAGAAGATCATCCATGTGTTGGAGAGTCGCTCACAAAACATCAGACCACGGAGCAAGACTCCTGCAGAGCATGTGATAGACGGCACGTGATGGGACGACGTTCCTGCGTATGCAGTAGCCATTCACATGTTGGTGCAGATAGCCATCGAGGAGTGATCCCTGCTGTACTCATGAGGACGTCTATCGGATTACACACTTCATAAATAGACTGACTTTATTCCAAGTGATCGTGTGTTTGGTATTATTGAGTGAGGGACCGTCAAAGAAGTACACGTGGGATGGCAAAAATAAAGTGCTCTGTAATGTAACCAGCCAATCAGGTTCAACCTGTTGAGGCGTTACGACTGATCCAGTAGCAAGAACATTTGGAGCACCATTTTGAAAGACGGTTTTAAACGCAGTGTCACATTTACAGCAGAGATGATGGTTATCAACGTCATTATTGAAGGCAAGGCAACTTTATTTCTATAGCACTTTTCATACACAAGGAAGACTCAAAGTGCTTCACATATAAACATTGTCATACAATAAAATAATAGATAAGTGAAAGAAAACCCCTTAGACGGGGCCTTGTTCGATGCAGCAGATTGTTTACATTTTAGGCTTAAGTAAGGTGTCCTGACCGCCCTCCTGTCATTTTTGCTTCCTCTCATCCCCTCTCCCTCACCTCCAGCCTCCTGCCCCCTCTTCCCACCCCCCTCTCCTTCCCCTCTTCCTCTCCTCCCTCCTCCTCCTCTCCCCCCCTGTCTCCTGTCCCCTCTCCCCTATGATTAGTATGTGTAGGCCAATAGTCACCTAATTCAATACATCCTTTATACTGAAGTATTCAAAAGTAAAAAATTATATTTTCTTATATCAAATTGCTGTAGCCGATTGTTTATTGCATTTACAAAAAAACTAAAAAAAACTAAAAATGAGAATTCATTTTTAGAATTCCCAAACCAAAGTGTCAAGCAGCATCTTTGTCATTAGACGTAACCAAGGTAACATGTGCTCTCGTGAAGTGCTGTCCCAATCCCATATTTACCTATCTGAGCCCATGTGGCCTCACGCACTCACTCACTTAGCACCTGAGATCAAGTTCATGAGTCCTTAGGGCTCACTTTGGGATTGGGGCTTTAAGTCTGTGTCTCTCGCTCTGACTGTCCCTCTGTAAATCTGTCTGACAGTTTCTCCATGTCTGTCTCTCTGATTGTCTTCTATATGTCTCTCTGTCTGACTGTCTCTATTATATATGTCTGTTCATAGATCTATAAGTCTGGCTGTCTCTCTTTATATCTGTCTCTCTGTCGCATGTATTTGGCTCATCTCGAATCGACCCTGCCTGCTTCACAATTTCTTGCTATGGGCCTTCACAAACCTGTCCTTAAAGGGACACTTCACCGGTGGAGGTATGAAGGTTATATAAAGCAAATAATTCTATGTATTATAAATGTGCTAACCCTAGCCTGAGAAAAGGCAGAAAGTGTCTCTCTGGCTCAAAAGTAAGAAATCCTCCAACTACCACAGTGTGTTGCGCTCTCTGCACCGCCCGCCTGTTTCCGTTTGGAGGGGGAAGGACCGATGGTCCTAGCGCGAGTGGTAGCGTGAGCAAACTTTGTAAACATATCCTGTGATACGTTAGTTTAGACTTCTGCCCTCGTTTTTTCCAACGCATCATTTGTATATTACTGTACACCAGGGTTCCCTAATTAGTTTTTCCAGAGGGCCAAATTTGGTCAAGCATGCCATGCCAAGGGCCCAAATGTCTTCTTTTTTTTTTTCGAATTCGTCATTTTTATGTGCACATTTAGCTTCAATTATACAAGGCCTTTGTGGTGTCGTAGTTTGCAGATGAGCCACATGGCAGCTCTTCACCTCCACCTGCTATGAACTGTTGGCACTAAGCCTTCAGTTTATCTCCGCTAACACGGTTTTGGGCTCCAAGCCTTCCGTTTTTTCCTATTCAGAAAACGTTCTTGGTAATTAAGCTCTAAAGACGGCTCCCACGTGTGCTGCTTTGCTTACGGCCAGACGGGCAGCGGCAAGACCTTCACCATGGAGGGGGGCGACGCCCACCACGCTGTGCCTTTGACAATTCATTTGTTACTAGCATTCGTAGTGTTGATCAGCTGAGAAATGGTCCGCCAAAGACGTTGACGTCGCTTAACAACTGAGGACACTTGTGGAGTGATAGAAAGAAAAAAAAAAACGCATGCACTTGTGGTTTGATTACAAATAAAAGTGAAAGAAAATGTCGGTGTGTGGTATTTCACTGTCTCGGAGAAGATCAGAGATATGCAGTTTGTAAGACATGTTCCAGGGACGTTTCAAGAGGAGGAATCATTAAACATGTAAACATCGGCCATTGCCATCGGTTAATGTCATCTTATTTTCCAATAGGCCGATGGCAGTCAACAATGCGAATATCGACCGTTACGGATGTTCGTCTGATACATCGGTGCATCCCTAATTAGATTTATATCGTTACATTATACTATTGATTTTGTTTTTACCAAAAAGCCCCCCCCCCCCCCAGGACTCCATGTCCCCCCTGTACCGTCCCGCCCCACTCAGGACCAATAGTCAAAATTTCTGTGTCAACCACTCCATTTCATCCTAGACAAACCAGAAACGGGGTTCAATGTCTTTATTTTTTAATTCTTATTTTTTTAACAATCTACCGTATTAGGCTCCCCCCTCTATTGATTTCAATATGAATACCTAAAGTTAGTGTTTATATTATGAAATGTATTGCACCATGAGCCATAACTGCAACCATTATATTGTATTTTGTTAGCCTTAATCCCAGCTAGCTCAGTCATTATGCCATACCAACCACATCGCCTCCTGCTGTGTAATGAGCTGCATTGAACACAAGAAGATCTATTGACGACACCAAATCCAACTTTCCTGTTATTTTGGTGAAAGTAATGTAAAAGTAGTGTAATGCCTTACAATTCAAAGGCAGTAATATTGTAATGCAACTAATTACTTTGAAATGACAGTAACAAGTAATAAATAATGCATCACTCTTTTGAAGTAACTTGCCCAACACTGGTTCTTGATAACTCCAAACTCATTCTGGTCCTACCCATGTAGCAGAGGGCACGGCGCCTCGCCATCAGTCGTTTGCTATGGTTTTTCAGGATCCAGACCCAGACGGATGTTGTGGTTTTACTTCTTCTTTTTTTTGTCGGCCGAAGTCTGGCTCTGCTATCTGGATTCCCGTTAAAGGCGACGCCGGAGCGGGGAAGATGGAAGATCGCCGTCTGCAGGAGTAATGGGGAAACGTTAGGGGCAGGCGGGTAGGTTGGACGACAACCATCTTAACCGAGCGGGCATCGTTTGGGCCGTGTCGTAAAGCGGTGAGTTTATTAACGTTGATTCGTGTGTATACGGCGGGCTAGCTAGAGGACGGCAGGCTAGCTGGAGGTACGGGGCTAACGGGTTAGCTGGAGGTACTGCAGCTAGGGGGCTAGCTGGGGGTACTGCAGCTAGCGGGCTAGCTGGAGGTACTGGAGCTAGCGGGCTAGCTGGAGGTACGGGGGCTAACGGGCTTGCTGGAGGTACTGGAGCTAGCGGGCTAGCTGGAGGTATGGGGCTAACGGGCTAGCTGGAGGTACGGGGGCTAACGGGCTAGCTGGAGGTACGGGGGCTAACGGGCTAGCTGGAGGTACGGGGGCTAGCGGGCTAGCTTGGGTTATGGGGCTAACGGGCTAGCTGGGGGTAATGCGGCCAGTGTCGGATCTCTGCGTAGTCATTCAAACCCCTGTCTCCATACATACTAGACTTAGACAACCATGACCACGTTAGCGTTGGTTGGTTAACATGTTCTGTACACTACTGATCGTCGATTGTTCTAATGGCTTGCGTTTAAAATAGCATAAATGCTACACGTTGGGTC
Source organism: Melanogrammus aeglefinus (assembly GCA_900291075.1). Taxonomy (NCBI): domain Eukaryota; kingdom Metazoa; phylum Chordata; class Actinopteri; order Gadiformes; family Gadidae; genus Melanogrammus; species Melanogrammus aeglefinus. Next base: position 17,411 of record OLKM01003627.1, on the reverse strand, counting down.
TGTCGGGAATAACCAAGAAAGACGAAGTTCTCCTTGGGTCTTAATGTATGGAGAGGTTATGCAATAGTGTGCATGCGTACAAATGACACTGTGCCCTGGACCACTAATGAGACCGCCGAACACGCACACCTGTATGTGGCTGCGAATTGACACCGGTGCCTGTGTTCATTTTAATGGACATGCGCAGTCTATGCATACGCCACAAAATATCAGGACAAGGAGCGAGACTCCTGCGGAGCATGTGATTAGACGGCACGTGATGGGACGACTTTCCTGAGAATGCCGCGTAGACGTTCACATGTTGGTGCTGCAGAGAGCCATCGAGGAGACAGTGATACAAACTTTACTGATGAGGACGTCTATCGTATTACACACTTAATAAATAGATAGACTTATTCCAAGTGATCGTGTGTTCGGTATTATTGAGTAAGGGACCATCAAGGAAATACAAGTGGGATGGCAAAAAAAAAGAAATTACTCTGTAATGTAACCAGCCAATCAGGTTCAACCTGTTGAGGCACAGAAGAACGAGCACCATTTTGAATGTTAAAACGCAGTGTTGGAACATTGAGGCAGGCCACTTAATAACACTTTATTTATGACACTTTATTTACGTAACACTTTTCATAAACAAGGCAGACTCAAAGTGCTTAACATATAAGCATTGTCATACAATAAAATTAAATAATATCCAAGTAAAAGAAAACATGCAACAAAAATAGAATTGGAAAATAAAAGGCCAAAAAATATTAAAAAGCATTTTAGAAAGTGCAGCGTATTTAACTGTCTCTATGGTGCCCACATCGGGACTCCAACCCGACCTTAAGGAACTTAGTCTTCCTTCCTCGGAACCCCAACACCAGATTCTGGGAACTCTGTTGAAATGCTTCATTCCCACCTTGAACTGCGGACCCCCAGATGCAGTGTCTGTCGGGGCTTTCGGGGGCGGCCCCGCCCGGGGAGCTGGTGCAGGTGTGTTTCCCCGGGGCCCAGAGCTCGGTGCTGGACAGCCTGAACCTCCAGCGGGAGGACAGGCGGCTGTGTGACCTCTCCATCGTGGTGCAGGGCCAGGTGTACCGCGCCCACCGCTGCGTCCTCGCCGCCGCCTCACCCTACTTCCACGACCAGGTACGCGTACGCGTGCGTGTGTTACGGTGTCCAACAAACATAATATCAGCAGCCTTCGGACAACCCAACATATAGACAGACCACAGGGTTTTTGGGGAAAACAAAGTTTTATGGTTGACGCAAGTGAAACCAGTAACAACCACAAAAAAAAAACATCGGCAGAAAAAGCCTAGGTGATTACCACATAACAGAAAGGATAAACCTCACGCTAACGGCCTGAGAGGTTCAGCTTATCCAGCTTCCGTGCCCGACAGCGGACAAAATAAAACAGTGGAAACTATAGCTGCGCTTGCTCTTACCGCAACGTGCAGAAAGTAACCACCAAAAGCAACAAATATGATATTCTTAACAGAATTTACAAAAGGTACAATTGTTCAGAGGAGAGAGAGTGAGAGAGAGCCGCCATCTTCCACTTGGCTTTATATGTGTGGGGGGTGGCGCCACCAATCAGGGCGAGCCAACCAGCCACCTGCAGCCACAAGGCTCCGCCTCCAGGAGGGGATTGACATGATTGAGTGCAGGAGGCAAAAGCAAGACATTAGTGCAAAACAAACCAAAACAGCACAAGACCCAGCACTACCACGTGTGTGTGTGTGTGTGTGTGTGTGTGTGTGTGTGTGTGTGTGTGTGTGTGTGTGTGTGTGTGTGTGTGTGTGTGTGTGTGTGTGTGTGTGTGTGTGTTTGTGTGTGTGTTTCTAAGCAGCTGTTTGTGTGTTTCTATGCAGCAGATGTGTTTACAGTTTTAGATTTTAGTAATGTGTTCCCTGACCACCCTCCTGCCATTTCCACTTCCTCTCACCCTCTCTCCCCTCCCTCCCCCTGTCTCCCTCCCCTCCCCCCCTGTCTCCCTCTCCCTCCTCCCCCCCTGTCTCCCTCTCCCCTCCCCTCCCCAGGTGCTCCTGAAGAACATGTGTACGGTGAGCATCCCGGCGGCCATGGACCCGCTGGCCTTCGAGGGCGTGCTGAGCTGTGCGTACACGGGCCGCCTGCGCATGGCGCGCCACGACATCGTCAACTACCTGACGGTGGGCAGCGTGCTGCAGATGTGGCACATCGTGGACAAGTGCACCGAGCTGCTGAAGGAGGGCCGGGTGGCCACCGCCGCCGCCGCCGCCGCCGCCGGGGGCGGAGTCAGCGAGGGGGGGGCGGGGTCCACGGGCGAGGGCAGCGGCGCCGAGGGGAGCCGAGCCGGCAGCGTGAGCGGGGGGCCGACGGGTGAGGCTGCAGCGCGCCGGATCTGTCTGTCATTCTGTCTGTCTTTCTCCATATCCGTCTGTCTCTCTCTAAGTCTGTCTGACAGTTTCTCCATATGTCTGTCTGTCTGACTGGCTATGTCTGTCTGTCTCTATATCCGTCTGTCTCTGTAAGTCCGACAGTTTCTCCATATGCCTGTCTGTCTGACTGTCTATGTCTGTCTGTCTTGATATCCGTCTGTCTCTGTGAGTCTGACAGTTTCTCCATATGCCTGTCTGTCTGACTGTCTATGTCTGTCTGTCTTGATATCCGTCTGTCTCTGTAAGTCCGACAGTTTCTCCATATGCCTGTCTGTCTGACTGTCTATGTCTGTCTGTCTTGATATCCGTCTGTCTCTGTGAGTCTGACAGTTTCTCCATATGCCTGTCCCTCTGATTATATCTCTGTAGATCTATAAGTCTGTCTGTCTGTCTGTCTGTCTGTCTATCTGTCTGTCTATCTGACTATTTGTCTGTCTGTCTGTCTGTCTGTCTGTCTGTCTGTCTGTCTGTCTGTCTGTCTGTCTGTCTGTCTGTCTGTCTGTCTGTCTGTCTGTCTGTCTGTCTGTCTGTCTGTCTGTCTGTCAGTCTGTCTGTATAACTATCTGTCTTTCTGTGTCTGATCTACTTATTGCTCCTGCCTGGCCGTCCCTCCATCGACCCTCCTCCCACCCCCCCGTGTCCCCCTCCCAGAGCGCCACGCCACCGTCTCCAAGGAGGAGCAGGAGGCCCCTCCGCCCAGCTGCCCGGCCCTGAGCGAGAGCCAGTCCCCCAGCAGCACCAACTACTTTAGCCCCAGGCACGGGGGCGGCCTCGGTGGGGGAGGAGCCACCGGCGCGGGGGCCTCTGGGGAAGGGGGAGGGGCTAATACCACCCCGAGCTACTGCACCCCCTCGGGCGGGGAGGAGGCCTTCCTCATCGAAGAGGAGGAGGAGGAGGAGGAGGAGGAGGTGATGTACCACCAGAGGAAGAGGGTCGGGGGAGGAGGTGGCAGGAGGAGGAAGGGCTCAGTGTGTGAGCAGGAAGTGGGCGTCAGTGACAGCTTCGGCGTGTCGTCCTATCAGGTGAGGACGACGGTGAGACCTGAATGAAGGTGGATGTGACCATGGGGGTGGATGTGAGCAAGGGGAGGATGTGAAGGTGGATGTGACCATGGGGGTTGATGTGATCATGGGGGTGGATGTGACCGTGGGGGAGGATGTGAAGGTGGTGAATGAATGTGTTGATGACCTGGTGAATGAATGATGATGATGGTGACCTGGTGAATGATGATGATGATGGTGACCTGGTGAATGAATGATGATAATGACCTGGTGAATGATGATGATGATGACCTGGTGAATGATGATGATGATGACCTGGTGAATGATGATGATGATGGTGACCTGGTGAATGAATGATGGTGACCTGGTGAATGAAGATGATGGTGAATGATTCTGATGGTGACCTGGTGAATGATGATGATGGGGACCTGGTGAATGAAGATGATGATGACCTGGTGAATGAATGATGATGATTGGTGAATGAATGATGATGATGATGGTGAATGAATGATGGTGACATGGTGAATGAATGACGATGATGGTGACCTGGTGAATGATGATGATGATGGCAACACGGTGAATGAATGATGGTGACCTGGTGCATTCGTGCAGGCGGGGGAGGAGAGGCGGGGCTACAGCCAGTCAGGCTCCGCCCCCCGTAAGCAGTGGGTGGTGGTGAAGACGGAGCAGGATGCCGACGACGACCTCATCCTGGTGTCTGGGGAGGAGGAGGAGGAGGACGACGAGGACGAGGACGAGGAGGTGGCGCTGGCCCGGGAGCGGGAGAGAGACCACTTCAACATCTCCAACGTCAGGAGTCTGTCCTCAGAGCTGGGCCGGAGAGCCGCCTCCCACATGGACACCCAGGTCATCATCCTCCCCTAGTTCACATCCACACCCATGGTCACATCCACCTTCACATCCTCCCCCACGGTCACATCCACCCCCATGATCACATCAACCCCCATGGTCACATCCTCCCTCTTGTTCACATCCACCCCCTTTTTCACATCCACCCCCACAGTCACATCTACCCTAATGGTCACATCTACCTCCATGGTCACATCCACCCCCATAGTCACATCCACCATGGTCACATCACTCTCCATTGGTCACATCCACCCCCATGGTCACATCCACCTTCACATCCACCCCCACGGTCACATCCACCCCCATGGTCACATCCACCTTCACATCCTCCCCCACGGTCACATCAACCCCCATGGTCACATCCACCTCCTTGTTCACATCCACCTCCATGGTCACATCCACCCCCATAGTCACATCTACCCCAATGGTCACATCCATCTCCATGGTCACATCCACCTCCATAGTCACACCCACCTTCACATCATCCCCCATGGTCACATCCACCTCCATAGTCACACCCACCTTCACATCATCCCCCACGGTCACATCCACCTCCATAGTCACATCCAACCCCACGGTCATCATCCTCCACGTTCAGATCCACTCCCATGGTCACATACACCAGGCCGGGCTGTGGTGATTAGTGATCAGCTAGACTGAAGATCATTTTCTTTTTTACATTTTCTCATAGTTCATCAGATGCTTTTATATCTTACCTTCTTTATATATCTCTTAAGCTCATTTAAGGAGCAGGTAGGGGTTAGACAGTACAGAGACAGGTCATTAAGGAGCAGGTAGGGGTTAGACAGTACAGAGACAGGTCATTAAGGAGCAGGTAGGGGTTAGACAGTACAGAGACAGGTCATTAAGGAGCAGGTAGGGGTTAGACAGTACAGAGACAGGTCATTAAGGAGCAGGTAGGGGTTAGACAGTACAGAGACAGGTCATTAAGGAGCAGGTAGGGGTTAGACAGTACAGAGACAGGTCATTAAGGAGCAAGTAGGGGTTAGACAGTACCCCTACCAGCTGCTGTCTAGGTAAGGGGACCCCAAAGCTTTAATGCCGTGACCCACCTGCGGAGGGTCTGTTGGCCCGGGATCCATCCACTATTTCGACATTGTCGTGTATTTTATAAAAAGCATGTTTTATAAAAGAGGGGCCATCCTGCGACCTTCAATCCAGCAGCCTGGCTCAGCCTTAGCTGCATCCTTCAGCAACGCTGTTGCCTTCAGTAGTAAGCGAACGAGGTTAAAAAGTGCATTGTTCCCTGTGGTGGTGTAAATCTAAAGCCTCTCTCCCCTCTCGTAGTCGGACTACTGCCAGTCCTCGGAGGACTTCCTGCGCCTGGAGAGCAGCCTCATGGAGCACTCCCTGGCCCAGCACCTCCACGAGGCCGGGGGCCTGTCCGGGGGCCCGTCCCGGGGCCTGTCCTCCCTGCTGGGGCCGCAGCCCGGCGGCGCGGCGCGGGGCCAGCTCTTCCCCCTGGACATGCAGGGCAACCCCATCCTGCTGTACAGCCCGGCCCCCGGCAGCGCCTCCCTGGACCCCGGCCGCGACGCCGGGGGCCCGGCCGGCTCCTACAAGGGCCACGCCCACCCACTGGAGCACGGGGCGGTGCACCTGGGCGGGCTGCCCCCCGACGCCATGGACCCCGGGGCGGGGGGGATGGGGGGCGGGGCCGGCGGCGGCGGGAAGCTGTTCATGTGCCACTGCGGCAAGACGTTCACGCACCGCAGCATGCGGGACCGCCACGTCAACATGCACCTGGACCTGCGGCCCTTCCACTGCCCCGTCTGCGCCAAGAGGTTCAAGATGAAGCACCACCTCACGGAGCACATGAAGACGCACACCGGCCTCAAGCCCTACCGCTGCGGCGGCTGCGCCCGCAAGTTCATGTGGCGGGACAGCTACATGCGGCACCGCGCGCAGTGCGAGCGCGGCGGCGGCGGCGGCGGGGGGGAGGAGCCTGTGCCCTCGCCGCACTACCTCCTCCCCCCCCCCCTCTCCTCCTCTGAGGAGGGAGGGCTCGGGGGTCGCGGTAACCATAGCAACGCCGGCATGGGGGGCCCGGCCCAGGGCCAGGGGGCGGGGCCACTGGGTGTTGTGGGGGGGGCCGAGCGGGAGCAGTGCGGCGATGAGGACCCGTGTGAGGCCAGGGCCAACAATGGCAGCGTCACCTAGAGGCGGCGGCGGCGCACCATCGTTAGCCGCGGCTGCTGAATGAGCTATAGCTACGGCGGCTAGCAGCGCTACACAGACACTAGCTGCAGACGCTAGCTACGGGGCTAGCTTCGTGGGCTCTCCGTGTCCCCATGCCACTATGGACTAATATGTACCTTTTTGACCTCAAAACACCTCTGACCTTCGACCTCATCACTTCTCTCTCATCTGTATGCCTGGCCGGTTGCTAATGACAACGCTTTGTGGTTGTGATGGACTGTTCTGCGTTGTGTAAACCGCTTCCCAAAAAACAGGTTGCGTGAGAATGGACCATGTTACGAAGTGTGTGTGTGTGTGTGTGTGTGTGTGTGTGTGTGTGTGTGAGTGTGTGTAGTGTGTGTGTGTGTGTGAGTGTGTGAGTGTGTGAGTGTGTGAGTGTGTGTGAGTGTGAGTGAGTGAGTGAGTGAGAGAGAGAGAGAGATATATCTGTCGCTGTCTGGTACAGTAATTTATTACAGTTTATTAAACCGTACTGGAATATTTTAAAGTAACACCACACTAAAGGTTTGTTGAACATGTTTCTGTTTAAACAGGGTGTGAAGACGTGCTTTAAATGCCTAATTAAGATCAAACGTTCACGTCAACAGCAGACCCTCTACAGCCATTTTTTTTAATCTTTTCTGTTCATTGATTTTAATATTGTTATTGTACTGATGGCCCCTCATTCTGTCCCTCTTTTTCATTTCGGAATGATTGACTTATTCGCCACACCACAGTTCATATGAAGTATAATGATATAATCCAAAATATTAACATTTAAAACTTTGACTCTGTGTTCATTTCCAAACCTTGAAAGGTCAAAGACGATGACCTCCTGACCTCATCGGGTCGAGATCACAGCGACCGTGTGTGTGTGTGTGTGTGTGTGTCTCCAGTGTAAATAGCAGAGCTGTCTTAGTGACGCCACCTGTCGATGTCTTAGTGACGTCCGCCTTCCGGAAGGTTCTGAGGCCTGGAAGGGTTTTTGTTGAACCCAGAAACCACAGATCGGGTGTTTGCAATAAGACGCATTGTGCGCTTCAAGACGCAAAACCTCGTAGACGGCGTCGGCTTCGAAACAACTGCATAACTTAAACACAAACAGAATATATAAAGGCCGCGGGGTCACGCTGAAGCACTTTTCCAAATCGTCATGGATTGTCCTTCCTGTGCACAACCGTACGTCCTGTGTGTAGGACCTCACCATCTGGTTAAAGGCAAACCTTGAGGTTCCGCCGTCGTTAAAGGGGCTATGTCACCAGCTGGGCATGCGCTGAAGTGACGATTGTTAACTAATTAGCATAGGAACTGAGCATGCGCATTTGGTCGAAAATACAGTTTAGCATATCCTCGCACTTCAGAGATTTCCCGCGTCGAACGCTTGACTTAGTAAACCACTACACGGACACAAACTCTGATCCTTCATTCAAACTCTTTACGACCGTTTTCAATAATGGAAAGCAGAGAAATGGAAGTTGATGTCGAAGAAGCATCTAGTGCCAAGTGGCAAACACTTCTTTGCCCATCCAAATACGCTTGTGCTTGCTTTCCCATGCCTTGCGTGTCTCAAACAGACGATCAGGACTCAGCATCGGTCGGCCGATGAGAGGCCTTCTCGTATTTGGCTTTGCAGAAGCCATATTTTACAGTAAAAATTACAAAGTTTATAGATAAAGTATTGATCAGTAACGTATGATACTTGATTTTGGTAGATTTTGCTTGGATGACAAGGAAAACGCGTGAGATTGACCAAGATTGCTTCGTCTCCCCTTTGAATGGCGGATTTGTTAGTTTTCCGTGGCCCAAGGAAAAGTTAACTTTCGTGACCGAACTGCGCATGCTTAGCTCCCGACTCAGCCCCTTTAAAGAGTTGCAGCATATGGTTTGTTAAGTTTAAGACAGTTTAAAGGCCCTCGATTTGACCACCGGGTGGGACGTTGAGGCGCGATCACGGACCTTCACAACACTACCCTCTAGTGACCACCGGGATGCATTACGGGACAGCTGATGAATCGGTACGGCCCACCTGGTGCGGTGTTTCATTTGTGATGTCACTAAAGTAGAATCACATTTCACTACACAGGTGATTTCTGGTTGGTTCCATGTGACTTACAGAAGACACCTGTGCCTCACTAGAGTTCCTGGACGGTGGATTTAAAGCATTATGTTATATTCTAATGAAGCTACTGTTACGGTGTCCATTCAATTCAGCAAGCCCTCACTGCCAAGAGTTCCTGTCTGCGTTTCTTCCTCTGTGCCTGCACTTCTGCCGAAAAGGTGCGGTGTGTTCTGATTGGTCCAGAAACGCTGCAATGTTTAATCGGGTCAGGGACGGATGTTGATTGGATGTTTTGATTGGATTTTTTTTTTTTCCCAGTTGTTTTAAATGTGCCCTCATGAGATTCAATTTGTATTCATAGTTGCGTGATTATGGATTGATGTAAAAAAAATTATATTATCTTGTCTGCGGAACTTTAAATCACAAATGACATCATCCCAAAAAAAAGTTACAATCAAAATGATGTTAATTTCCCGGGTATGGGTGTTTTAAGATGTGTAGACCCGACCTATGAAATATAATGTCAAGTTTAATTCATGAATAATTACCTAATGGAGTGAAAGACATTAAACTCACACCAGCACGGGAGTTCAATTGGTGTACTGTTTGTTATTGTTGAATTAGTTCATCCATAAAATCATTAAGTTATTTTACCAATAGGTACTTGTTAGGTGCTGATTGCCTATTGATCGTGTTATTTAGTGATTCAATATTCAACTGTTGACATTATTAGCCAGGTTAATGCTTGTTTCACTTCCAATTTCTCTGACCGACCAGTAGATTGTCTGTGCTGCTTCAGTTATAATCTCTATATAAGAAGGCATACATTCTTCTTAACTCTGTGATATATTTAAATAAAATATCTGGTGCAACAAAAATTGCCTTTGTTGTGTCCATACTCCATAGCACTAACAAAGAACTAAATAGGGTGAGTTGCCCTAATCTGGGACACTTAAGGTCTCTAAAGCATTAATCTCTTATTCTGAAACATGCAAATGACATGCCGGTATGGGGGGTCTGGAACCAACAGGTCATCACTGTCCGCTAAGCGGTTCAGAGGTTATACTGGACGTTACAACTCACCTGAAGTGATTATTGGTTATTGAGGAATAACCCCTCCTTGGTCTGGGGTCCAAGGAGACGGCCCTCACAGGGACGTGAACTCAGCGCCCCCTGCTGCTGGGGGTGAGGAACTGCAGCAACTGGTAAATGTTGCTCCTCATAGATTCATGCCTCTACCTACTCTGATGAAGATGATCACACTGAAGAGGAAAGGTTGGAAGATATCTGCTGACATCTACTTAACCTTTTTAATAACTTTGTCACCGCGGAACGCGACAAAGACCTGAACCGGCAGAGATAACCGTTTTTTGCTGGATCCTGGGTTACCAAGTCGACTCATCGCGACCCCATCCCATGGATACAATGCAGTTATAAATATATTTATTCATATACTCTATTGGTTACAATTTTAATTTTAACAAATACTTTTTATATATTTAATAAATATATATATGCCCAAATTCTAATTTGAACCAATATACGTAGATTAAATGTGTGTGGCTAAACTAACAAATTAATTTGATTTAAATTAAATTTTCATAAAAATACCACATTTTATGAATCCATTCTTTTCCATACTTTATATCATGTTTTCGTTGTGTGGGTGCAGGTGTCTGGTGAGCGGGCTTTGGCAGATTGACAGTGCAGCAAAGCGTCCTTACTTTGAAACATTTTTATTATCAAAAAAGGGAAAAACAATCTAATCCAACGGACAAATCATAGCTATGCAAATGAGGGCCTTCTGACAAAAAATCATTTGTCAATAAGAGCACCACCACATCTTATGGTTCACATTATTGGAAAATAATGTGAACCATAAGATGTGGTGGTGCTCTTATTGACGAAAGAGTAATATCGGGTCGCAAACCAAACACCCCTTCAGCACCCAGGAGAGTTTAGGTTCTACCTCAATACCAAAATCGGTTCAGTTGTTTGGAGCTGAATGAGCTGCAGGATGGGACTCTTGTCCGGGACGTTGGCACGTGGCTCGTTTTTGCGCAAACTTTTCCCCATAGGATTCATCGATGAGTTGACTGACTTACAGCGGAAGGAGGTGTGAAGTACTCAGAAAATATTTAAATATTTATGACCCAGTCGACGCACAGTCACCCTTATCCGTCGTTCACTCCGATGCCTTGAACAGCAGAAACAAGCACATAAAACATCATAGTCCCGCCTGTTTTAAAGAGCTACAAACTCCCTTTTCTAGAAGGGAAATAAAGGCTATCAAAATATAAAATAATGTAAACAAAGTCCCCTGCTACCAAAGACTCCAGCGACACCAGACGAGTCCTTCTGCTGGCCTAGGATCAGGATCTGGAAACGGACCAGCGAGGTTTAAGGTGCCTGCACACCGCCGCGCAGCAACCGCCCTCATAACCGCCTCGCTGCCGGAAGGGGAGCGCGGCGGTGTGCAGGCAGCTTTGGAAGAACTCCGGACGGAGACCCGGGTACAGGGCGAGCCTGCGTCGCCATGCCGACCTGATGCCCGGGGGGGGGGGGGGAGGGGGGTGGTCGTAGCAGCGCCATTGGCAACAGCGGGTCCAGACGGCGCTCCACGGTCTCAACACAAGTGTCCCTGACGGGACTTCCAGCCGCCCCAAGTTCATCGAAATCTCTGCGTCCGTCTACAGTGGCAGGGCTGTCCATTGGAGGGGGGGGGGGGGGGTCTTCAGCTATCCGGATTCAGACGTCCGTCTCCCTAACCACGGATTAGGTACGGATTGTTAGCGTTCCCTGAACCAAAAACCTTGCGACATTCCTTTGTGTCGCGGCCCGGAGGCGGAGAGTCCATGATGTCGTAAGACGAGCGACGTGGCCTCATAGTTGTCCGATAGCGTGGTTGAGTCTAACTTTAATAAAATTCCATCCGATTTATGAAATCGTATTTTTATTAAAAATATAAACATTTAGCCTCTTCCTGATACGGTGAATCCTTGTTGGAGGATGTGATGGTTTGCTGCCGAGGCCACGCCCACGGTGGACTAAAGGGTCAGGGGTCACTCGGAGTCCGACAGAACGATGATCTCGTCCGGGTCGCACTGGGTGGCCACGTTGACCTGGACACCGACACAGAGGAGCAGAAGAGGAAGAACCAACCGTCACCATCGGGAGCAGATGGCGTCTTGGGATCAGTGTGTGAGCCCGTACCAAATACTTCAAAATAAACCAGATAAAGAGTAGTTCTATTGTAGTTGTGAACGCAGACTTGGTGTCACATTTTTACAGCGGTAGAAATTAGGGCTGGTTGCTTTCAATCGAATTTTGATCACGATTTCAGTGATCAAACGACCACAAAACTAATATAATAAAGTTTTGTTTTTTATAGTTTGTTTTTTTCATTCAATGTTTTATAGAATGGGCAGAACAGCTGGACACATATTTGTTAGTGCTGTCAGTTTAACGCAAACCAATTTTAACAGAGTTCATTTTTGTAGTTCGCGCGATTAACGCTCTTTTGGCTTGGCAAACGTTGTCGTTTTTCCACCTGCTGTCTAGCAAAAACTCACGTTAGAAAAACTACAACACCATACCGGATCGAGCTACACCGGAAACAAAACAAGCACGCCGCATGTGTGTGTGTGTGTGTGTGTGTGTGTGTGTGTGTGTGTGTGTGTGTGTGTGTGTGTGTGTGTGTGTGTGTGTGTGTGTGTGTGTGTGTGTGTGTGTGTGTGTGTGTGTGTGTGTGTGTGTGTGTGTGTGTGTGTGTGTGTGTGTGTGTGTGTCATTCTGTTCGAGCCTGCTGCAAGAGAGTTCAATGTTGTCATCAGCTGTTACGTCTTTCTGACCAATCGCAGTTCAAGGCCGACCTGGGCTGTACCACTTCGGGAGGGGGCGCTCAGTTGTCCCCTCTAGACAAAATCGAATTGGTTGCAGGCGCACAGCTCAGGCGCTGCAAGGAACTTTTATAAACGTGTGTGCGTGTGCGTGTGTGTGTGTGATTCGTTAGCCTGGTAATGTGTATAGGCCTACGTACGGCAGAAATATTCATGCTGGTTTAAATAATAAATGTTATAGTATTTCCCGTGTTTGCTGGGCAAGAGTTTTGTTTCGAAAGTTCAAGGGATATTTAGAATAGAATTCTTTTTGCGATTAATCGCGAGTTAACTGACATTAATGCGATTAATATTTTAATCGCTTGACAGCACTAATATTTGTACATTATTTTACTTTTTGACCATTTTGTGAATTTCTATTAGGCAAAATTTCAAAGTTCTCGGGTTACAAAGTGTTTTTTGGGAGAGACATGCTGAATCAATGCATCATGTTTTCAAACTCAAAAATAATCGCGATTTCAATATCGACCAAAATAATCGCGACCATGACTTTTCCCCCTAATCGAGCAGCCCTAGTGGGAATGAGGTATTATCAAAGTGAAGAACGGTCTGGTCTCCCATTCCCCTCCTCGGATTCTGCCTCGTGCAGAGACACCTCCAGCGGGCCAGACTCTGAACCTGGAGGGTCCGGCCGGACCCTCCAGGTTCAGAGTCTGGCCCGCTGGAGGGTCTGGACTGCTGGAGGGTCTGGACTGCTGCGGCCTGGGGGTGGGGGGGACGCACCTTGTTTTTCTTGGGCGGGGGTGTGGACTGGGAGCTGTGGAGCAGGTCGTGGGTGGGGGTGTCTGGCCGGGCGGACTCCGGATGGCTGGGCGGCGGGGTGGTTACCACCAGACCCATGTCCAGGGTGAGGTCCATGTCACTGGGGCAGAGGGGAGATAAGGCTGGGTTACAGGGCAGCCCCACTGGGGGGGGGGCTGGCCGGGCGGAGGCGGGGGCGGGGGCCTACCTGTCTGGGAGGAGGGCGTGGATGTGGGCCTTCCTCTTCTCCTTGCCCTCTCGCGTCCTCTTCCTCCCCCTGGTGAACCGCAGGCTGAGCGGGGACGACTTGCCGTTGGTGGACAGCAGGTCACATGTGGCCGTGGAAGAGTCCTGATTGGTCTGGACGGCGACGGGCGACGGGGGTGGCGAGGCGACGCAGACCTCCGACGCCTTATCGGCCGCCGCCGCCGCCGCCACCGCCGCCTCCCTCTTCACCGCGGCGGCGACGCCGTTGGACAGCCCGTGGGGAGGGGGTCCCGGGGGCTGTGATTGGCTGGGACTGCCCCTGGGGGAGAGCTCTTGTAGGGACATGGGCGACAGGTCCGTCACGTCGCTGTCCGTCAGCGGACAGAGCCCGCCGGGGGCCTGCCCCTTCGGCCCGGCAGCCTCGTGCGTTGCCGTGGCGTTCCCCTCCTCCTCCTCCCCCTCGCTGACGATCAGTGAAGCGGTGCCGTTGGCGACCGTCTTCACTCCCTCCGCCTCGCCGTTCTCCTCTTCCTCATCGTCCGCTGCCGAAGGACAGGAACATGTTTCACTAATCAGACACTTCTATTCAAAAAGGGATCAGACCCTGGGCATCAAACCCGTAACCCGTCAGGCCCCCGAGCCCCCGACACCCTCGAGGCAGCTGGGCCCATGTTTTAATGCATGAATATGTTGAGACTTTCTCAGTGGCCTCGTACAGCCAGCCACCACACGCAGCCCGACGTGTGCGGGTACTGCCTCAACCCCAGCCGTATTCACGCGAGATCACGCGATAATCCTAAACCTTATGTACTCACCTTCCACTCCCAAAACAGGCTTTGTCCCCGCTGACATTGCCTCTCGTCGTCCGTGTTGCCCACCCTCTGAGACCCTTTGATTGATTGACTGCTGACCGGGTGCCACCGGTCATGACGTTGATGTGAAGTTGTGATGGGCCACATGAGCTGAGTATCGTGTTTTATTTAGAAGATTGACCGGATGCTCTGTGGCTTTTACTCTTTCACTTCCTGCCCCGGCTCGATCTGCTCTGTTGAAATTGGCGCGGTTCAGCAGCGGCTCGCGTCAAAAATACAAGTGCTACGGAACGGTAGCGCTGCGGCGCGGCGAGCCGCTCCTGGGACGCTGCTGGACGTCCCGCAGCCGCGCCCGGTGGAAATGGTCTCATTGACTAGAGGGTCAGCGATCAGCAGCGGTGACCGCGGCCAAGACGTGCCGCGGCGCTTACGTCCCCGCTGGATATCAGGCGTAAGCGGCCAGCCCAGTTCCTTGGCTTTTTGAGGGTCTGAGAGTCTGATCTGGAGACCCGGTTCTGCTCACCTTGTCCGGCGAGTTGCTCGCTGGCCAGGAGCTCTGCCTCTATGTCTGGCTCCGAATAGTCCTCCTCCTCCTCCTCTTCTTCCTCCTCTTCCTCCTCCTCCACCACCAGCACCTTTCCATTCATCTGCTTCGTCTCTTCCCCGGTCGTCCCTTTCTAGAGAACAGGAACGACCAAGAACAAGGAGGAGGTAGGGGTTAGACAGTGTCGAGACATTAAGGAGCAGGTAGGGGTTAGATAGTACCGAGACATTAAGGAGCAGGTAGGGGTTAGACAGTACAGAGACAGGTCATTAAGGAGCAGGTAGGGGTTAGACAGTACAGAGACAGGTCATTAAGGAGCAGGTAGGGGTTAGACAGTACAGAGACAGGTCATTAAGGAGCAGGTAGGGGTTAGACAGTACAGAGACAGGTCATTAAGAGAGCAGGTAGGGGTTAGACAGTACAGAGACAGGTCATTAAGGAGCAGGTAGGGGTTAGACGGTACAGAGACAGGTCGTTAAAGAGCAGGTAGGGGTTAGACAGTACAGAGACAGGTCGTTAAAGAGCAGGTTGGGGTTAGACGGTACAGAGACAGGTCATTAGGAGCAGGTTGGGGTTAGACAGTAGGAGGTGCCGGTGTACCTCCTTCCCCTGCCGCTCCTTGTCCAGCCTCCTGCTCCTCTCCTGCTCCTCCGTGTCCTCCTGCCGCCCCGAGTACTTGGAGATCACCTCCTCCAGGTTGGTGAGCGCCGTCTCCCGATTGGTCCGCAGCTTGCGGAGCAGGGAGGGGTCTGCGAGGGCGGGGTCCCGCGCTGAGAGGGGGAGGGAGGACAGTGCGTTGGGGGCGGGGCCTCTGCTGTGGTCGCCTGCTACCCCTCTGACGCGCTGCGCTCTGGTGCCCGTAGCAACGGGATTCAGGGCCGAGGCTGGGTGTCAAGGTCCAAACCGTTTCCCACAGCCTCACCAGTATCACCAGTACCACCAGTATCACCAGTATCACCAGTACCACAAGTACCCTACAGCCTAACCAGTACCACCCAGAACTCCCCAGTACCCCCAGCACTCCCCAGTACCCCCCGGTACCCCCCAGTTGCCCCAGCCACTCACTGGCGCTGTAGCGGTCGGTGAGGTGGGAGCCGAAGTTGTAGACGAGGTCGAGGTGGCGGCGCTCCTGCAGGCGGCTGCCCGTCTCGCGGAAGGCCTCCTGGGCCATCTGGCCCAGCTGCCGGCCGCTCAGCCCCAGGGCGTGGCGCTGGTTGGCGCGCTGCACCAGCTGCCGGATGTCAGGGTAGTCGGGGGGGTTCCGCCGGGCCTCCGGGCTGTTGATGAAGCGCTCAATCTGGGACACACACACACACACAAACACAAGGTCACGGCCACACACCCACACCCACAGTGGCCGCCCCTAGAGGGGTGGATGATGAGGGGGTGATTGATGATGAAGGGTTGGATTATGATGAAGGGGTGTTTGATGATGGGGGGGATTGATGATGAAGGGGGGATTGATGATGAGGGGGATTGTGAGTGAGGGGGGGATTGGTGATTCAGGGGGGGTGATTGATGATTAGGGGGGGTGATTGATGATTAGGGGGGGTGATTGATGATTAGGGGGGGTGATTGATGATTAGGGGGGGTGATTGATGATTAGGGGGGGTGATTGATGATGGCCCACCTTCTTGTTGATCTCGGGGTAACGCGTTCCGCTGTAGCAGAGGCGCTGCTCGATGACGCGGCCCGTCAGGTTGTCACAGCCCTTCAGCTCACACAGCTTACTATAGATCTTCATCATCTGAGAGAGGAGGAGGAGGAGGAGGTTATAAAAGAACAGTGTAGCAATGGATAGTAGCCTCCCATTCATCCCATCTTTATGTCAACAAAACACATAGAACACCCCCCCCCCCCCCCGGTGACGCTCTGATCCGGCTCACCTTGTGTTTGAGCTTGTCCTCCTGGATGTACCCAGAATCCTCTGCTTCCAGGTCGGCCAGGCTCATCTCCTTCTCCTGCAGCCGGCGGATCTCCTCGTTGTACACCTTCAGCAGGTTCTCCAGGTAGGCGATCTGAGGTCACCGTACAGCTCAACACGTATCGTGTATTGAACGTCCTTGGACGCACTACAAGAATAGTACTTGGAGTAGCGCCTTGTCCTAGCTATCTCTGTTGTACGCGGGGAACGGGTTGACCTGGTGATGGTTAGTGCTTGGCTCTATGAACATCCTTACTGCACCGACAGCGATTAATAAAGCGCTGCCTAGACGGAGCTTCCCCCCACACACACGCCGCTGCGTATGACCGATATGCGAATTGCGTGCGATTGCTCCGAGAAGGGAGCGGGCCTGATTTATTTCGATCTGGTCTCCACGGAGACCCCACCGGCCTTAACTGACTACCAACCGACAAACCGAAACACGTGGGGTACAAAGGCCGCGCCCTGTAGCACCCTCCCATCAGCACTCTGGCCACCGAGGTGGAGGGTAGCTCCTCCCCCGGCGGCACCAGCCCGTTCTCCTCCTCCTCCTCCGCCGCTACTCCTCCTCCTCCAGCCTCCTTCCTCCTCCTCTTCAGCGCGGGCGGGACGGTGGCGGCGGCGGCGGCGGCCACCAGGCTCTGCCGCCGCTTGCTGGAGTGCTGCCGCAGCAGGGTGCACATCTCGTTGATGTACACAAAGGTCTTGGCGCGGTTGGCCTGGGCGCGCGTCAGGCAGCGGCCCAGCGCGTTG
>OLKM01003626.1:0-33045 GCA_900291075.1 Melanogrammus aeglefinus | reverse complement strand
GTAACCTGCTTGTGAATGTTGGAACGACGATGTTACATTGTTGGGGATCACTTCTTGGTAGATTTCCGACGAGAATACGATAGTAATTCTCGGGCGGCGCTCAAGGGGAGTAGAGGTCGAGCTGCTTGAGGTCATCAGTAGTGAAGTTCGTGTAGCCGCTATTTTTGGCAGTGAATGAGCATGTGGATAGATCACATGATGAAATATCGAGAGCAGAGTGGGGAGACAGAGAGCGAAGCTAGTATTCGATGAATGGAGCGACATGTATGTTTTTGTAAGAACATCCATAGTGTCTCTGTTCTGACTGAAAAGGTCTTAATACCAGCCAGCTTTGCCAAGAAGGTTCGTTGATTTTTGGAGATGTGCTGGACATGGAGATCTTGTGTAGTACCACCAAGGTCTTTTTAAGCGTCTGAGGATATTGATTTCCCAGATGGTAAAAGGTAGGGGTATTCAGATCTTGGTTTTTACGTGTTGTAAGTTGGACTTGTTTTCGTTTAGTTCATGTTGTTGTGTTAGCCACGACTATACAACGCATGGCTAGCTTCTTGGAGAAAGCTGGCAGTCTGAGATGAGCTGATATTCTTGTGCGACTTAGAGATGTTGCAAAAACTTTTACTTTGCTGTTGTTTGACAATGAGAACAGTCTTAATGTACAAAATACAAAGTAGTGGACCAAAACAGTGCCCTGTGGACCACTTCAAACCTGATGATGTTGGATTCCACTCCATCACTAACATACGTGTGCGTTTGCGTGGTAGGAAGCTGGATACCACTGTGTACTTTTCCCTGGATGACCGTAGAGGTTAAGTTTTTTTTAGCAGAATAGCATGATCGACTTTGTCAAATGCTTTCTGAAATCAGATGAGGATGTCAAGCGTTCTCGTCAGCATTTCAAATACATGATGTCTAACATGGTCAGGGCAGCTTTTTCAGTCGGAGCAGAGCTGATCTTGATTGATGATTCCCTTGATTCAATAAATAAACCAACTTAGCTAGGGAAGACCCGTTGACCCTTGATGAGATGAGATGTTAGGGAAGACAGGTTGATGTTCGCAGCTACGATTTTTCCTTTTTGACAGAGGAATCACCGTTCTGATCTGATTTGGTCGTTATTTTCCTGGAGGTAGTGTGATCTTCAGAGCTGAGTGATACTGGGGCTAGACGGTTCACATTCTTGAGGGATGAGGGCTGGGAACTTATCCGCAGCAGCTGAGTAGCGGCCCATTTGCTTTGATAGCATCAAGGCCTCGTGTCGGTCACAGTCAATATCTTTCGCTCTGGACTGGCGAAGCTTCGATAAACTCAGCGAGGTTGCTTGTCTGGGTTGCTAAATGCCTTTGCATATGCTCTGAACTATGCATTCTAATGGGATCTGACGAGCTGGCTCGTCACTGTCCAGTCGGGGGCCAACAGAGGAGACAGGAATTTGATTTCTTTGCAAAGGAGTCAAAGGCCTTGGAGGTTGGTCTTTATTTTGTGATGCGCTATTCGTTCCAGGCATTGCTGATTAGATGTCTGCTATTCAGAAGCCTCGATGGCAGCTCCTCTCGTCTTAAGTTTTTTTGAAGCTTGGTGACGTTTCGTGGAGGAGAGGGCTGCGAATCTGTACTTGATAAGCATTGATCCTGGTTGAGGCGTTTCTTTTTACGGAGGGAAGGGCTTTCGGGCTGGGGATTTTGAAGAGGAGAGATCGGCAGTTTGGCGGTTGCGTTGTGTGAAGGGAGCATGCTTCTTGCAGCTTGGACGATGAGACTTAACATGTTCCAAGCAACATTTGTTGGTGTCAGTTTGAATTGACGCTGTAGACCAGTTATAGAGAAGTGCATTGTTGATGGAGTCCAGTCACAGAGTTTGAAAGGTTGTATCGCACAAGCTGAAAGTAGGCATACCTGCACTTGGCTGGTTTGTTCAGCAG
Organism: Melanogrammus aeglefinus; assembly: GCA_900291075.1. NCBI lineage: Eukaryota > Metazoa > Chordata > Actinopteri > Gadiformes > Gadidae > Melanogrammus > Melanogrammus aeglefinus. The sequence continues at coordinate 31,127 of OLKM01003626.1, read as the reverse complement.
AATGGCGGATGGGAAGGGAGTGGCAGCTCATGTATGTGTGATTTACTTTCGTCTTTGAGACTGACATGCTATGAATATGTGTAGTTTGTTGAGAAGATGAGGTTAAGGTGTTACAGGTCCTTACGGGTCCGGACTCATTCTCACTGCTTCCGGCAGTTGGAGGACATACAATCCTAGTATTCGTAAAAAGAGTTTCCTGATCCGAGGCTAGGATCTGCGGAGGAAGGTGAATAGACCTAGTCACAGTCGCACAGATGAATGGGAGGTTGAAGATCATACACACGCTCTTCTCTCGCTTCGCGCTCGCACTGTTTATACCCGTTGATGAGAGTCTTGGTATAACGCCAAGCAGTCGCGACATGTCAACGGTGGCTAGGGGGACGGTACACTCCCGACCAAGCAGAAGTTGAGTTCGTGGTAGATAGTGCGCTTCAAGTAGGAGTTGGGTAAATTTACCATGTCAGGCGGTTATGGTGTTTGTTGAAGATGATGGCGTACTCAACTGGGCACGTTTGTCGATAGCGGACGAGTGGTATAACCAGGGATCCGGTCTCGGTTCATAGATGGTAGGCTTCAGATGGGTCTTGTGAGATGAAGAAGGGGGGTATGCAGCGTGCTCGATGCAACGTTCTCCTGAGAGACTTTGATATATCAGTGTTTGTTCTTTGATCCCCGGGTCTACTGGAGTTTAGCAGGAAGGTGTGGATATTGGGAGAGGATGGGTCCTACATCCCTTCGGGTCTGGAAGGGGAGGGGTTGTTATGCTGCGTAACCTGTAGAGGAGGAGGAGGAGGAGGATGATGATAGAGGGCTTGATGAACTCTTGGGTACGTATCGTATAGCGAGACGGGTGATTACTCGCTGTTCGGTTGAATCGTTGCTGATGGTGGAGTCAATCATTGTTGGAATGAAACGTCTGGATCGGGAGGCACTCAGATCTTGGTGACTCCTTTGTCAGGTTGCCTTCATTGCGAAGGTGTTGAGAAAATCCTTGTGGTTTTTTCAGGGGTTGGGCGGAGGGATTTTTGTTTGCTTGGTTTTTTTGGGATGAACGCTATCCATTCCTGGTGCGTTGGAGTCTGCACGGGTTTGAAGTGGGCTTTCGCGTTCGAATCATGCGAACGTTTCTTCTTTCCTGCAGCTGCAGCGTTTGTTTTTTTGTTAGATGTTTCTCATCTTTAAAGCGCTTCACAACCACGGATGTGTATCACTTGCAGTTTCAGTGTTAGACAGATATTTTTGTGGGAGATGATCCAGGTAGTTCAGCCATGGCTATAACGGTCTTTATTACTTTTCTTGCAGCCTGTCAGATTGCCTCGGGAGCGTTTCATGTGTCTTGCAACACGTGGGAGGTAGTATAGCACATGGATCCTCTGTACGCTGTGTTCATTCATGGTGTATATTATGTTTCAGGAGCTGGTGTAGCAGACTTGCTTTGGAGCGATTGTACTCGAGTACTGGATAGAGATAACTTTTTGTGTGGATTTGGTCTATCAGATGCCGACGCGTTGCTGGGAGGGGCATTTTGTCTTGTGAGCTTGGTGTTATCAGCATGTTTCAAATTCGACAGGGGGAAGCTACTGTGAATCTTGGTGCGCGGGTTCTTCTTACGCAGGGAGGCAAGATGCTGCAGAGAAAAAACTATGCCAGTTGTCTTCGTCTATCAAGGTGTCTGCATAACACCCTAGATGTCGGGTCTTACAGCACATGAGGCACATACCTTGCTTTGGATGGTGTGTTCATGGAGCTGGTAGGGGGAGTAGTCCTGGCTGCATTTGAGGCAGGTGATGGCACGTGCATCTTGGATGAATTGCACGATTGCTGTAGCAAATGTAGGTTTCGTTGGTTGCTTTGAAGGTGATAGTTGAGTCCTGTCCAATGGTTTGGGACATCACTTGAGCCATTGATAGGAGGAGCTTAAACGCAGCCTTCATATGCTTCAGGAGGATGGTACTTGTGCTACCAAGTAGGTCAACATTCCGCGTGGAATGCCTTTGTCGTGTTTGCGTGAGCTTCGATGAGGGTCTTTGCAGTTCAGTGTCTAGCGCGGGTTTTGAGCTTCCCGATGAGCAGTTCATCAGTGTCCATGTGGTCCATGGAGCTCAGCAGGGACCCGGAAGCGATTGCGATTGCGACCGCACACAAACCAAATTAAACAGCAAATTCAGCTTGAAGAGAGTTAGTTTTTTCTCGTTAACGAATCCCATGAAAGCATTAAAGATATCCTCACCTCTGGTGTGTCCTTTTAATGGCAAAATGGTGAGTAGGCTCTTTCCGTTGCTTGTGATCTTCAATAACCATCCTGATGAAAACATACATTGTAGCCACATCCACCATATCAGATCGACTCATTGGCACAATTGGAGGAAACACTCACACAGTGTCATATGTTCCTCCTTCTAGCTGCTCCTCAACATCCACAGCCATTCCCTCACATCGCCTTGTGGTAGTATTGCGGGAGAATTACAGTTCTTTAATGGCCTTCTCAATCTCTGCTTTATTTTTAAAGTCATCAAAAAGGCTATCCGCTGCCTCGAGAAAGGCTTCCTTCATAATATCGCCGAGTTTGAATGGCTTCTTGTGTTTAGCAAGGACGTGACTGACGCGATAGGAAGCAACAGTTGCAGCCTTATTAGCCTGGGTCTTTGGTTTGGTGAAGATTGATTGCCGTGCTGCAAGCTGAGCTTTCAAATCCCACACTTTTGTGGCACGTAAAGGCGTTTTTGCCGGGAAATCCCTCTCGTACCTTCCGTGTACTGTTTTAAAATGCCGCTCCATATTCCCTTTCTTTGCCGACGATACCGTCGCATTGCAGATGAAACAAACAGGCTTTGAATGAGAATAAACAAAAAAATAATCTTCCTCCCACTAAGGGTGAAAATGGTAGGGCTTAGCTCGTTTCCCCTCAGCCATGTCAACGTTTAGGAGTGCGTAACTACTGTTGATGCACTCCTTTTTTTTTTAAAAAAAAGGGTCCTATGATCCCCAGTCTCATACAAAGAGGGGAACATAGGACCCGGGAACATAGACACGCTCCCACATTACCGCAAGTATATGTCACGCGCAAATACTTTTTTTTTGTGGACGCGTGTTTAAGGGACTGATGGGTGGTACTAGTGATATGCTGTAGTGTCATTTAATACAAAATATTAAACACACAACACACACACACACACACACACACACACACACACACACACACACACACACACACACACACACACACACACACACACACACACACACACACACACACAAACACAACGATGCATAACTACAACAAACAATATAGTGACGCATAATTTAAAAAAAAAAATATCTCTATATATTTTTTTCTTCACCCCTCGCGGTCGACATGGGATCTGTCGGCGGTCTACTGGTAGACACTCTGACACACTGTTGCCTAGATAAACCTGTAGTGAACAATCTCTCCTCCAGGTTCTCCATTTAATTACAATAAAAAAAAATGTCGCATCCGCCAACCTCGCAGCTCCAAATTGAGGCTTTAACATAGTGCCCGAGCTATAGCGAAGTTGATACGCCAAAACCCGAAATTTGATATGGATAGTAAAACTGACTGACCTTCGCTCATTTTGACATGGGCAGTACACGGATAGCATGACTACGCATTGGCCAATCTGATGTATGCTCGTAGTCATTTAATAGTTTGTCAAGTAAAATTGATTTATAAATCACAAAAACTTTAACATCTGCCGGACGATGCTGAGGATGTTTTATGAGTCTGTGGTGGCCAGTGCTTTTCTGTTTGCTGTGGTGTGCTGGGGCAGCAGACTTAAAGTTGCAGATGCCAACAGACTCAGTAAGCTTATCAGAAAGGCCAGTGACATTGTGGGGGTGGAGCTGGACACCTTGGCTGCAGTGTCAGACAGGAGGATGCTGTCGAAGGTGCGGGCGATACTTCAGCATGGCTCTCACCCTCTCCACAACGCTCTGGCTGAACAGAGGAGCGCCTTCAGCCAGAGAATGCTCCTAAATGCACCACCGAGAGCCACAGGAGGTCATTCTTACCTGTGGCCATTAAACTGTATAACTCCTCTCTCTAATTATGGGACTTATTTGACTATTTTAGTAGCACAATTTGCGTTCAAGGATCCTGCAGCTTCTTTTCAGAGTGCGCGTTTCTGCATTAAACCACTAAGTACATAATGCCATAACAACCCTCATTGTACATTGTATATATTTCAGATTGTATTTCAGATTGTTTACTTGACTGTTTATTATTTATTTGTATTTTATTGGCTTCTTTAGATTTTATTTTAATTGTATTTTATTTGAATCTTTACTTAATTTCTATTTATATTCATCTTTATCGCTGTTTCCATTTCTACTTTGCACGGAGCATTGGAACGAAAATAATTTCAAGATCAATAAAGTATTCTGAATCTGAATCTGAATTTCCTAAATTCCAGAGGTGCGTGAACGGCGTTAACGTGCGTTTACCCTCCACTACAGCCCTGATTCTAGGCCGTCCCCACTCTGTCCAAAAACGAAAAGGCTTCATCGTCTGAGCTGAATCATTGTGGAAGGTAAACGCTCATCCCCATTCACATTGGACTAAACTCAAAGTAGGCTACACATTAAGCAGGCAAAGTAAAATAGAGTATTAATCTAGATTATTCATCTAATCGATGTAGGATTAAGGATTCTTAATCTACAGTAGCAAACTAATATTTTTTAAATCAACCAAATTGTATTGCTGGTTAAAAAAACACAAAAAACCCCACAAAAACAAAAGCACAGAATATCCACAGCCGGCTACAGGGATAAGAAGCTTTGTTTACAGGATCAACCCGTGTTGATTATAATCTGTTAATTAACTATTTATTTAACTATAAAATCCTTGCAAACATATCGGACTACATAAAAAAGCAGGGTCCTAACCTACTTCTCGGGTAATATTTTTTGCATAGGCCTATAATAATGGCAAGTTTATGCCACTGCAGGTCGGCTAGGACCCCTCCCCACATCCCTTTCGTTTTCGCATAAAAGAGGAGTGCTGCTACGATCTTTTGGCTCTTCACAAGCGCCACAACGTAGGCCTATAGTTCTTATCCCGCAGGTATGGCTTCATAGAGAGGCGATGTTTGGTGTGATATTAATTAAATATGATAGCAGGGTAATAGATAGAAACCAGTCATCAATGTTCCAGGGAGTTCCAGATCTTGTCCCCACAGCAGGTAATGTCGTCGTAGTTTTTGTGCTGGGATGTTTCACTGTGTGGGGGGTATACTACTACTAGGCCCACAATGATTCAACATCCGCACACACCTTAACAAAAACCTCTCCGACTAGGCCTACGATATTAATCTCATGGAATAATACCGTTGAGACAGAATTATGTTTCAATAGGCGTTTGATGGACGTTTCACATTTGGTAAGTCGCATTTAGTTCTTACCCTAACCCCTAACCCTAACCCTAAACCCTAAACCTAAACCTAACCCTAACCCTAACCCAAAGGCACCATTGCTGGATAAATCATCTGCAAACTATTATATTTGTTTTTGTAGGCTCTATAGTTAAAATAATATTGACTGAACATAACAATTACGAGTTTACTGTTGTATTACTATCATAAAGTCCGAATTTATTGATTGAATTCCCCTGCAGGTTTTTGTATGGGGCTGTAGCACAGTGATCTGCTATTCGGTAATGCCATCCCTCTCGACGTTAAATTTGGAGGTAAGAAATGTTGTTATTAGTCAACATTCTCAAATAACTTGTAAAAGTTTAATTTATTAGTTCCAGTTTGACATTTAATTCAAAAATGTAAAAAAAAGTGAAAAAAAGATTTTTAAAGCCACCCGTTTCATTTAGTAGGCTACAGCACAAAAACCTGCTTATTTCATGAATGTTATTTTGTTTTGTTTCTCTCCATAAGATAATACTCCTCATGTCGCCCCCACCCTGTCTATCCTCCGCCCGATGTTGGGCGATATGAAGGGCCCGCAGGTCTGCCTGGCAAGCGGATTCTACCCCGATATCTCGAACAGAGTGCTCCTTAACCCGCTTAAGGATATCACCAATCAGCTTTTGATATCCCCCAAGAGCCAATCATACACTTATGCTACATTTTCCAAAGAAAGTAACATCAGTAGTTGTTCAGTGGAAGGTAAATCGACATAGGGCCATTTCAACTGGGCTACTTTGAAAAATCCTTAAAAATACATAGGCCTATTACTTTTAAATCATTCGAGCCCTACCAAAAATGTATAGGCCATAGTTCTAAAGTACTGGGATGTATAATCTGTGTTAATGTGACATGTAGTCTATGTTGAAATTTAATTTATGTTCTTTCATTTATAGATGCAGATGATGAGGCAATTCCTACAAATGTCACCCCAATAACTGCCTACCTAACACCAGTAGCCGTCAACACAACATCAGGTTAGTCACCAGGAACACCAAAATGCACTGTTCTTGACGTTGTAACAATTGTTATCTAGACATGCCATTAACAAGGTAAATTATTTTGATTGTGAAGGCCTACTCTGTCTATCCTGAACTGCCGTTCATGAAAGCCGTAGCTAACAAATCCTTTCATAAACCTTTTTATTTCTTGACCCAAGGGTTTGCCTGCAACGGTCCTATACTAAAGTTAAAATTAAATTGAGAATTTTATGCACGATTTTAAGTCGTTCATATTATAAACCCATAAAGCTCATGTTTGTTTAATTGGGCACGTTCAAATAAGAATGCTTATTTACTTACAATAGTGTGTGTTTGTCTGTGTGTGTCCGTCTGTTCATGCACTTTTGTGGTATTTTCTGTTTGGTGTTATGTCTCATTTTTTAATCACAAAACAATTCCTGCTTTTGGTCCAGCCCACAAATTAGAAAATCACACGGAAGTCTTCAACGTAGAACCCTCCGGTAAGTCTGCTCCTTGACCTCTCTATGAATGTGTGATAACTTCCTCTTGCTTTGCGTCGCATTATCTTCAGGCGCTGCCAAAGTGCCAAATGGCCGACATCAATCTATTTCTCTCCTTCCTTTGCGGTCCAGACAATAACAAGCTGAGCTCACGCTACCTGCTGATAAACGGCCTGCGACACATCCTGACCAAAACCCTTGTTCTCAACGTGCTGGTGGTCCTCCGAGGTCTGCTGGCCTAGAAGACCACCGCAGGGCACACATGGACACATTGGTTGGAAATATACTCCATCATGCCTTAATCATAATCAGGACCTGAATCTGATTCTTCAAAGAGGTCAGGATGTGGATTAAGGATGGATAGGTATATTGTTGTGGTGTATGTAAGCCTAAGTAAGTTTTAATTGACAATTGAGGAATTTGAAGAGAAAGGATTAGGATATAGTAAAAATCACATTAAGGCTTCATTGTGGTGTTGTTTATTTTTTCCCTTTCGTTTTATTGTCTGTACAGTCTGTATGTATTCCTTTCTTATTTGTAAAGCGTCTTTGAGTCTTTAGAAAAGCGCTATAAAAAACGGATCAATTATTATTATTATTATTATTGTTGTTAAACTCAAGCAGCAGCACCTGTTCAATCTATGCTGGGACCTGTTGAAGCTTTGATGGTATCAGATAGATGTGGACAGCTGCGGAATGAGCAGAAGAGAAATTTTAAGCATGAGGTAGGCCTATAATATGTAGGCCTAATGAATAATAACAATTTATGGTCTACTGATTGGACAAACCACTATCATTTAAATTAATATGGCGCACAAACAACTTTGGACCTTGGGCCAAAATTGATAAATAATAAAACAGAGTTGTTACGCATGTATTTCTGGAGGCTGAAGAAGGTTGCATGGCGGACTTCTCTTGTTATCTTGGTCGTCAGTCGTGGTGCTTGTTATTAGTGAGGAAAACCACATTTTTACTGAAACTTGAAACCATGGCAACAGAGGAAATCCTGCACGCTGATTACGATCTAATATTCTCTGACAGTTTGTTGAGTAGGCCTATCGGAATATCTGCCCGCAAAGCTTTGAAACGAGGCTGGCATTTACAAGCACGATGCTCATAAGTCAGTTATGTATAGAGTTTTATAGAGGTATTTTTTTTGTAATTATGTGTAACATCCACAACCTGGAGAAATCTATAATGTAGGCCTACTGCTGAATTGCACGTCTTGTTTTTTGGTTTTTCACTTGCATAAAAAAATAAAATAAAAAAACGTTTTCACAGCCCACACCACACGCGCCAACATAGTCCTATGTCTTTTCACGCAATTCACAGGAAAAGAGCAGCTATATGGATTGAACCTGGGTCCTGATTTGACAGAAGCAGTTTCTCTGTAATTGTGTGTTTCTGCAGGCAAAGTGGTGTCTACAGCTTAGATGTGAACTTGTGATTCCTAGAATTTAGTTGACCTTATTTTGATTTTGGCATAACTCATTTTTTTATGGAAACTAATAACTAATAACTACTTTTCAGTCAGACACATTCTTAAAACATGCATCACCTCATATGTCATTTACACCTGTGGCGATTTAGAAGATTTTTAAGTGTCCAAAACTTCACTCTACAGAAAAATCTATCCAGATTGACAGTATTGGTCAAAGAGACAAACCTTTACAACATCTAAAATAAGGCATGTAACAAGTAGCCACAGATAGCCTGCTCTTGGAATCATATCTAATAGGATGCTACAATAATGCTTCCGATGTAATCTGGTGTGACGCTGCCCCCTGCTGGATACAGGTAGAGTTGTCTTTCTGTCAATATTTTCCTAAACAGCGATGGAAGTGAGTCTTACGGAGCCCTTAAGGTACCTTAAAAGGCCCTTAAAAGTCAGAACTGATGCTCTGATTTTTCAAGTGTTTTTACAGAGAATTTTTTAATTATAAGATGTAAAAGTATTTCACGATACGCGTGTGTTATATCGAATAAATGTAACGCCGATATTCCCATCACTGGATTTCAGAGCTTCGAACGGTTCTAACCGAGGCCTCGGCGCACATTGTATGATTGTTTGACAAGGTTATACGATTGAAACAGTATAAAGATAAAGAGTGAGATAAAGAGATGTTTAATGGTGCGTGTGTATGTGTGTGTGTGTGTGTGTGTGTGTGTGTGTGTGTGTGTGTGTGTGTGTGTGTGTGTGTGTGTGTGTGTGTGTGTGTTGTGTGTGTGTGTTGTGTGTGTGTGTGTGTGTGTGTGTGTGTGTGTGTGTGTGTGCTTGCTGCTTCCAGGTCCCAGGTGAGCGTGTGATGATGTCACACTCACCACTGTGCTCAGGATCCAGGTCATTGGGTCATCCTGAGCGACTGTGCCTGAACAACTTTACTTGGGGTTCACTTCCCTTCCCACAGCATGGATGTTCAGTTCCAGAGACTCCACTCCACTTTTTTATTCTTGTTTTAGTACTCATGGCGTTAACACTACTTCTACGCAAGTGTAATGGAGTTACAGTGTTAAAGTAGTATACTCATAGGCGTTAAAAATTAAGTTATCCATTAATGTATTCATACATCCCAGACTTTCTGTTTAACATAAACAGCGGATCTGCCCGTGTCTGGTGAAGATCAGGCCCGGGTTATTACGTCCAAACATTTATTTCCTCACATTCTGAAGGGTGGAATAACGGCGATGTGGCCAGTTGAGACACTTCTGCTGCCTAGTGTGTACAAAACCATCATGACCACCATGTCTCCTCGTGTCCATTGGACAAATTGGAGATTACAACGTTCTCACATGGCAAATGCCTTCTAGTCTACTCTCACGTTCGCTCAATACAGTTGGGGTCAACAGGACATCAAGCTTTTTGACGCTTCACTCTGTGTTTCATAGGTCATCAAACACAGACCCAAACCTTCTCAGTCAGCCACGAGTCAATGGTTCTGCTTCCAGATACTGACGTGTTAGGACACACGTTCACTGTATTAGCCTGCTTTCAGGTTGGTGAAGGATGTTCTCTAGTTTGTTCAGCGTTTACATCAGGTTGTTGCTTCTGTAGTCTATGCAGAGTAGATTTTAGTTTTGGTATCGTGCTTTTTTTAGACACGGAGATTGATCCCAGTGAGACCAACAGGCTATGTTGAATGAGAATAAACAACAAAAATATATCTTCTCTGGCTACTAAGGGATCAAATTAGTCTTAGTCTGTTCCCATAAGCAGTGTCAAGTTAAAGGCATACGTGTTTATTATGAAGTAGCATTCCACATGGGTAATTATATTGGAGTTGGAATTGAATGCAGAAATGTAGTCCAAAAAAGGTTTTCTCTCTTAATGTACAGTAACAATTTATTGTGATACTGTATCTGAAATAAACCCAAAGAAACACCTTTACGGTCATGTTATTCTAGTAGAGATGCTTAACATCACAATTGCAAAATATTTAGGTTAAACTACATTATAATTTTCAATGATGCATGCAATGAATATATCATGATTAATTACAAATACCACTGTTACTGTTATATTACTGAAAGTGTAGGTCTACCGGTTGATTAAACTTTTATATCTTCTTCCATGGTTAGTAAAAGGCCTTAACAATGACAAAATTGCCTTTAATTGTTAACATAGGTTCATAAGAAATAGTCCAACCTAATTTGGAGGATTAGGTTATACCCATTATATCATGAAATACACGTTTTAAGACTAGTTTCTCGTCTGGAAAGCTGTATAACTGACACCTTGCAGTTATTGATATGATGTTAACCACTGTGTGTCTGCAAACAAGGTCTATTTCGGCCAAGGGACTAAGCTGACTGTTAGCAGTAAGTTAAAGTTCATGGGTTTATACAGTATATTTTATAATATTAGATTGACCAGGGACTAATATGAAGATTGTATCACATGAATCAATATAAGTTTGACATAAATGGTTAGGTTAATGTACTGAAATCACCATCAGAACAATCTATATTTGTATATGAGTATTTTGCACGGAAAAATACTAAAATAATCTAAAAAAGAAAGCAAACATGAATATTTCATCCATTAACACGATTATAATTTACTAAATACTAGCATTTAGATGTGGGTTAAAGCATTTTGAAGTGGTTTAAAGTGTTTGTAGCGGTTCTATCCTTTGTCCAAGTTTGTGTCATGAGTGTTCACACTGTGTGAATCAAGGAGCAACACAGAAGATATTATTCGGTGCTGGATCAAAACTGTTAGTACAATCAAGTAAGAAATATCTTAACTTACTTTGTTCGATTAAGTTGTTTGATCATTTTCGTTCATTGGGAAACACACGTAGATAGGAATTGATCGGAAACAGCTATTGAGTTGAATATCATTGAATATCAAATATCCCCAAAAAAGTATAGAAATGCGTTAACTGTCCCTTGAGATGAAATTATTCCAGTCAAATTTGTATGAAGTGTTTTTTAGTTTTATGAAGTTTTTAGTATTTTAAAGTGCTGGCTGTAGTTATGTCCTTAGTCATAGTTTGTGTCATGCGTGTTCACATTGTGTGAATCAAGGAGGAGGACAGAAGATGATATTTGGTGCTGGAACAAATCTCTTAGTGGAATCAAGTAAGGATTATCTCCATTTACTTGGCTAGATTGAATTGTATGTGATTATTTTTCGAAAAGTGTTGATTGAGTTACCTATAGGTTTGATAGATCTGTCTTGTTCTAGATATAGCTCAATTTGTATTCACAATTTTCTACAACAAAAGGTATCAGGAGAAGGCCTTTCAGCGTGTATTGATCTAAAAATTTGACTGGTTTCCAGTCACCATTACATCTAAAATGTATTATTGTGAGGCTTTTTAGTTATGATTTTTAAATACAAAAACCAGCAAAACATTGTGAAATGTTTTGCTCCCAAATATTTGGGAGTTGGTTTTAGTCAAGTTTCCCCACATATTGTGCATTCTGGAGCTCAAAATATTGTGTTTGTAAGTGGAATATCCTTGACCGTAAAACTACGTAAGATTAAACATTTTGACATTTGAAATGAACACACACAACCTTTTCATGACAATAAGTTTAAACTAAGTATGTCGTTTTATAAAGTGGGTTTTAAAGGAGAGGCAGTGATCCTGTTCTTAGTTGTAGTTTTTGTCATGCATTGTCACACTGTGTGAATCAAGGACAGAATATACTATTCGGTGCTGGAACAAATCTCTTGGTGAAAGCAAGTAAGAATTATTTCCCTTTACTTTACTACACTGATTTGTGCTTGATAATTTTTCCAACATTTTTGGCAAAATTTGTTTTTTTGTAGCATAGAGGCTTGATAGCTCTTTCTTGATCTTGATATAGATCAATATGTATTCAAAATGTTCAACAACATGGACACAGAGAAGTTAGCTATTAAACTGTTGAAACATCATACCAAGGGTGACACAAAATGTATGTGAACTGGGCCTCATTGTGAAACGCACATAATTGATTGGAAACAGCTCATGAGTTTAAGTCATTGGGCTTATTGTTGTGTGAAGTCTGGCACTGTCAAACTCATCTTTGGAGCTGGTGTAAAACTTTCCATTGCTTCTAGTAAGTTTCCTGTTTCTTTTCTTAAGTATAATTTTTTCTTTCGCATAGCCCCAGATGTAAACAAAGTATATGTAAGATAACACATTTTGACATTTGAAACAAACAAAAACTATTCATTTTCATTACAAAGCCTTGTCAATTATTTTTCTTATAATTCTTTCTTTTCTTAAATTGTTATTTGTTCCTCGAAATGAGGTTATTCCAATCACATTTTTATAAAGTGTGTTTGTAGTAATTTAAATTGCAGGCAGCGCTTAGTCCTTAGTTGTAGTTTGTGGCATGCATGTTCACACTGTGTGAATCAAGGTGGACAGAAGATATTATTCGGTATTGGAATAAATCTCTTAGTCAAATCAAGTAAGAATTATTTCCAATTTACTATGCTTGATTGATTTGTATTTGATAATTCTTTCATAATTGTTGGACATTTTTTGTTTGAGTAGCCTATAGAGGTTTGATAGCTCTTTCTTGCTCTTGATATAGATAAATAAGTATTCAACATTTTCAGCGACATGGACCTAGAGAAGTTAGCTATTATGCGGTTGATTTTTTTTTTTTTAAAGGGGACACAACATGTATTTGACCTGGGCTACATTGGGAAACACCTAGGAATTGATAGGAAACATTAAATGAGTTTAGGTAATGGGGTTTGTTGTTGTGTGAAGACTGGCACTGACAAACTCATCTTTGGAGCTGGTGTAAAACTTTCCATTGCTTCTAGTAAGTCTCCTGTTGTTTTTCTAAAGTATATTTTCTCTTTTGCATAGCCCCAGATATATACATTTTCCCCTGGGTGGATGGAGCTTTATTCTTCAGACAAAGTGAAGGTGTCAGTGAAAAAGTAATTTAGATCCAACGTGATGCCTGGCAATGTGACAATAGTGCAGGTTTAAGCAAAGCAAATATAAATATTATTCTTAATAAAATGTTATTACAATTAGCAATATTTTAAACCCCAGCCCATGCCAGCCCGAGTTACTCTAGGTTATGTGTATCCTGGTTTAGCACTGTGTGAATACCGGGCAAGGCAGACTTGTTTTCGGGAGTGGTACAAGGCTAACCGTGTTCTCTGGTAAGTCCTCACTTCGACTTATGATAAAATACCTTTCCATATCTTATCTTTCCAGAAGTTATTGTTTGGAGGCTTATCAGCGCGTATGGATCATTAAATTAAACTGGTGTCCGGTAAATTGGAACCATTAGATTGTATGTATTGTTATGATTTATAACTATTTTTGATTTTGAAACACAAGAACAAGCCAGGAATGGTCACCAATGATTTTGACAGTTCTATTTGAAAAGAAATATTAGGGAATTCGTTTTGGTAGTGTCCTTTCATTGTGTGCATTCTGGAGCTCAAAAGATTGTGTTTGGAAGTGGAACCGCCTTGACCGTAGAACTGCGTAAGATAACACATTATGCCATTTAAAACAAAAAAAGACGTTTCATTTTCATTACAAAGCCTTGTGAGTTATTGGCTTATAATTACATTTTCTGTGTGTGTGTTGTGTCTAAAGTGTTTTTGTATGGTTTCAAAGTGTGCTTGTAATTTTATAAAGTGTGTTTGTACTCATTTAAATTGCAGGCAGAGGTTAGTCCTTAGTTGTAGTTTGTGGCATGCATGTTCACACTGTGTGAATCAAGGAGCACAGAAGATATTATTCGGTGCTGGAACAAATCTCTTAGTCAAATCAAGTAAGAATTATTTCCATTTACTTGGCTTGATTAATTTGTTTTTATAAGTTTTCCAAAATTGTTGGAGTAGCCTATATAGGTTTGACAGCTCCGTCTTGATCATGATATAGATAAATATGTATTCAACATTTTCAACGACATGGAGATAGAGAAGTTAACTATTATACTGAATATAGGACACAAAATGTATGTGATCTGAGCTTCATCAGGAAACACGTAGGAATGAGTTTAAGTCATGGGGCTTATTGTTGTGTGAAGTCTAGCACTAACAAAATCATCTTTGGAGCTGGTGTAAAGCTTTCCATCGGTTCTAGTAAGTTTCACTTTGCTTTTCTGAAGTATGATTGCACGATCGAATTGCCCACAGTTTTCATACAGAAAATGTATGAGTGTATTGACCTTATTCTTCGGAAAAAGTGAAGGTGGCAGTGAAAAGTTCTTAATAATTTGGAGCCAAAGTCATGGCTGTCAGAAGTAAAGTTACATAGTGCGTATATAAGTGAAACAAATGTATATGTTTTTATTTCGTACTACAGTTAAAACTGTTTTAACTCAAGCCAATGCCAGCCAGAGTTGCTCTGGGTTTGTGTATCCTTGTTTGACACTGTGTGAATACCGGACTAGAGAGAATTATCTTCGGGTTGGGTACAAGGCTAACCGTAATCTCCGGTAAGTCCTGGCCGAGTATTGTAACCAGTCAAATTTGTCAAGTGTTTGTAGTTGTAGTTCTATAAAACTGTTTGTAGCATTTTTAAATGTGTTTGGAGTATTCAAAAGTGATGTGTTTTTAAGTGTGTTTGTAGTGTTTTAAGGTGCAGGCAGCAGTTCTGTACTTTCTCGTAGTTTGGGTGTTAACCCCTGTGTGAATCAAAGAACAACACAGAAGATATTATTCGGTGCTGGGATAAATCTCTTTGTGAAATCAAGTAAGAATTATCTCCATTCACTTGGCTAGATTGACTTGTATGGGAATCATTTTTCTAAATTATTCTCCATTTTTTGTTTGAGTTACCTATAGGTTTGATATATCTATCTTGTTCTGGATATAGCTCAATTTTTATTTACAACTTTCTACAACAGAAGGTTTCACTAGGAAGCCTATCAGCGTGTATTGATCTGAAAATTAGACTGGTGTCTAGTAACCATTATATTTAAAATGTGTTAGGTTTTTTTTCAATTATGTTTTTCAAATACAAGGATGATCAAAGCATTGCAACCTGCTCTGATTTTAACCAACCTGTTTAAATCTAGAAATCTATAAAAAAAAAGTATAGAAATGCGAGTTCTTTAGGGGTTCATTTTTGTCAGTTGTTCTCTCATTGTGTGCATTCTGGAACTGAGATTGTGTTTGGAAGTGGAACATCCTTGACCGTAGAATCACGTGAGATAAAACATTCTGGCATTTGAAACAAACACATTGCATTTCATCACATAGCTTTGCAATTTATTTGCTGTTCCTTTTTTTGCTTCTCCCTTGAGATCAAGCTGTTCCTATCAAATCTGTATCAACAAGTTTAGTATAAGGATTACTAGCTAAAAACTGTAAGGTAATATTTACCTTTTATAATCTCTTACAAAGGAGCTCTTGTTTTAATTATTCATCTGTTAGTGTCTTTGCTTGGGCAGTAGGTAGGGCAGTAGGTAGCTGGTTGCTTTTTGCTATGACAAGTATTGTTGTGTGAATACTGGAGGGGGATATAAACTCATCTTTGGAAAAGGCATCCATCTATTTGTTAATTCTAGTAAGTAACAATTAAAGTAATATGTCCATCTAATCTAATGTCATCTCATCTCATCTAATACAATTTATCTCATCTTTATCAACAAACAAACAGCAGTAATACATTTCTCATGAATCTTTTTCAGCGGGACAGTTAATAGATCATAGTATCAAAATTGATTATGATTTGGATTACTCCAATTAATCCATTTAATATATTGCTGAACTGCTTCTGCCAAATATTGTATATTGTGTCAGAAGAAATCCGAGATCAGATAACATTTTCTACGCAGTCCACCCTGAGTAATTGTCCAGTAGTAAACACTGTGTGACATATGGGAATGTGTTCATATTTGGAAAAGGAACCACGCTAATAATTGAATCAAGTAAGTTTTAGCTTTAACCTGTTTTAATTTTTCAATGCAAATCGTAACTGATTAGAAATTAGCTTTTTGTTAACAATAACATAAGCATTCTATGGAATGTTTGTAAGTGAATAAAATCACACAAAAAGTATGTAAATTGGTTAGTAGTTTACTAACCATTAGTTTACAGAATACATTCATTGACTAAAATACTACTATGGGAATAGTTATTGCTGAGGACTGAGTCAGTGTGTGACTAATACGGCTGGAGGGTTAAAACTTCTCTTTGGCCAAGGTATCAATGTAGTGGTTTTAACTGGTAAGTATTTTCTACCTGATAATGTTAGACTTGACATCACATCAACTAGAAAGTTGATGTGATGATATGGAATACGAAAAAAAAGTGTTGCAATATAATGGGATTATATTGAATTCTGGAAGTACTTTAAGATCATAACTATACTGCTGTCCAATACATTGAGTAATGTAGTTAAAGTGAGTATATAGGCCTAAATGTTACATCTAATATCTTAAAAAATAAGTCATCCATAGCTGGAAAAGCTAAAACTAGGAAAAAAAAGGCAGTTTCAACAAAACAATAATTAGCTTTTTTGAGTGACAGAATTAAGGATAATGTAAAGAAAATACTACAATATTAATATCCTGTACTGGGTTATTATTTAAAAATATTTTATGACATATGTAAGTGGAAGGTTTTTGTTAGGCAGGGTCTAGATGTGTGAATACAGATGGCAGAAAAATCTTCTTTGGTGCTGGAATAAGCCTGACAGTTAACCAACGTAAGTTATTATTGTAATTTCCCTGAAATAACATATATATATATTTAATTTACATGACATTCCTTCAGAGTATGTGACTTTCAGGTCCGGTATGTTTAGTTTTTAGACAAAAACCTTTCAAATCTTAGCGTAGCATTGCTGATACGTAATCTTCATGGCATTAAATCATTAAGTAATATCATCTACCATGATTAATACCTTATATAGATCCAACAAATGCCCAAAAGTGGGATGATTTATTTATATATTTATTCACTTATTTTAAGGGTAGTAAAGTAGAAACATTGACTGTTGCACAAGCAGTGTCGGATGTTTTGTACAAGTGTATACAACCAAGGCTATGTACAAGGCTACATGCCAAGGCTAATTTCCAACACCAGACACTTGATAGTTCAAACAATCATTAAAGTAACATGTTAGTTTAAAATCAGTGTGTAATGAAATAAGAGATGACCAGCTTCCATCTAAAGACAGCACAAAAAACAACATAAAAACAAATAAACAAACAAAAACAAATACAACATAACAAAGCAGTCGCAATACATTTATAGCAGAAATTCAATTTACATACACAATTTATAACTAGTTGATGCTGATAGGGATGATGCTGATTTTGGGATGAGTCTGTATTAACTGAATTAAGCAATGTTTTAAGTGGACAGAAATTAATTTATACTCAAACTTGAAATGAATCCATAGTGTTTTAAGTTGGGTGGGAACCACTGTGTGACTACTGGGTCAGGCTGGAAGATTTACTTCGCATCAGGGACCAAACTAGTTGTTGAGACCAGTGAGTATCTGAGAAACAATTTCAGTACCTACATGATGAATTGCTTGTAGATATTTTCGTACAGCCATAAAACTGTTTTACTAAAAATATATTTTTTGCAGTCTTACTTTGTTTAGTAAGGATTTTGTAGCTGCAGTTGAGGAAGTATTTGATTGTCGTCAATTAAGTAAATGTTAAATTTAAAATTCTGAGTAAATGTCATGTATTGAACCACTGTGGGACTGATAGTGGCTCAAGGAAGCTCCTCTTTGGGAATGGTATAATACTCACCATCACATCAAGTAAGTTTTTGGATTAAACACAGATTAATCTTCCAATGATTTAATCAAATTTAATGGGGCACTGCGATAATGTTGAATCTCTTCTTGTTTAACGTGTAAGAGGCATTTTGTTAGCATAAAAACAGTACCTCGTATTTAAACAGGCCGGTCATTCTGGTAAAATTAGCCAATATTAGATTAGGATTATGAATTGTGACTACAACAAATTTTTTAATCATTATTTGGACAAAACAATATTTGTTGGTTCATTTTTGTACTACCAATCCCACAATACAAGTAACCTGAAAGATATATCTAAATGTCTCAAAATATATGTGAGGCATTATTACTGTTAATTACTATTTTGATCATTAAAATAATCCATAGAATAAGTACATTTTCCATAATATTTTCAAGAATATATATGTATGTGTAATTGCAAACAAGTCACTGCAATAACACTTTTACTTAAATTAGGATATTTCAAATCTTAAAATGGTTCCTTTAATGGCAATGGTTACTAGTGGTTACTAGTTGATTAAGTGTATATTACTTTGCCTTGATGAAGATAGGGTCATCTTATTCTTGTTCAGAGAATATTCACTGTGTGTCTACTTCAGGAGGAAACTGGAAAGTTATCTTTGGAAAAGGCACCAAACTAGTTGTTGAGACCAGTAAGTACCAAGTAAACAGATAAGAAATGTTAAACACAAACTAGCACTTGGATGTAAGCTAATACAACAGGTAATAGCACTTCAAATTATAAGCCGATATTTGCAGATATTTGATATTTGGACATTTCCTAAAGGATTAAGAAGATCAAATGTATTTTGGTATTTAAATGTTGCATTTAAATATTGCAAAATATACACATTAAGATGGATATAGTAAAAATCTTTTTTTCTTTATAAAAAGCACATTTAGATACATTACTGTTAGCAGATTATATGATAATCAAGGCGACATGGTATGTTCAATATAGCAGTTATTATTCAGAGAAAATATGTTATGTGACTGGGGTAGCAAGTTTGTTCTGGGAGAAGGAATCAAATTGGTTGTTGAGTCCAGTACAAAAAATTAAATTTATTCATCATTCTTTCAGATATTAGCTTAAATGTGATAGGTGTAGGCAGACTCAGGTTGAATATGAATGTCAAACTCTTCTCATTACAAAGTTAAAGTATGTAACCCGGTCATTTGTGGTTTTGGTAGTGGTAGTACTAGTAGTATAAGTAGTAGTGGTAATAGTAGTTATAGTAGTAGAAGAACTGACCAGTAATATGCAAGTGAAAATATAAGAACTGATTTCTGTAAATGATCCATCCTATATTACAGACTATAGTAAGACCTAAACACATTGTCCCCCATGAAGTCTGTCTCAGGTATTTGTAACATGGCATATTAGTGTGTGACTGGCTCAAATAACAAACTCATCTTTGGGACTGGGGCAAACCTCATTGTCCATTCACGTAAGTTTATCTTTATCTAAGTTAATCAAAAAATAATAATTATTTAGTTTCCATTCTGAACCTACTTATTGATCCTTGTGCTCATTGGTCTTTACATGGTGTACTCACTTTTAATAATTTAATCATGTTCATTACTCTTTTGAAAATGAAGAAACAGGCAATGACATTTAATCTAAAGGGATGGTTTGTAGAATTTGGTAGCCATTATGTCCAAATGGATTAATGGGCCAATATATGTAATGAATCCCATAGTCCATGTACTACATGTATTAATGTGATGCGCATATTCAAGAGATTCAACCCTGGAACTTGTTTTAACACTATATAGTTATTTTATTATTTCATCTTATATTCTTCTGTGTTACGGTTGGTCTGTAGAAACATATTCTTTGGCAGTGGACAAATTAAAATCAACTTTGCACTTCTATCAATTATTGTTGACAATAACACAGCCTTATTGGAATTCTTTGTTAATACATCAGTGAGGCTTTAGCCTCATTAAATCACAACTTCTGTACTAAATTCCAACTGCTTGTTCCAACAAGTTAGATTTTGCTCTGTAGCTTAACACTGTGTGAGTGATGCAGCAGGCAGTAGGGTCATTTTTGGAGCAGGAACTAAATTAGAAATTGAAACTAGTGAGTATGATCACATTCATACGTTTTACGTTATTTGCCGATATTACACATAATACCGCAATATAAACCAACCAACCTAAACCTTTACAACCCAGCAACTAAACTGACCATTAGCTTTTTACAATCTCTTGAAGTATTTTTGATATATTTGAAAGTAGAAATTGCATATTGTAAAATAATAGTTTCTAAAACTTTGTGGATGTCCATGCTCAAATTTATCTAGTTAGATAAAAGTAACACTAAATATGATGTATTATTATGCCGCAAATGTTGTTCAATTATCATACAATCAACTACTATAACTACTAACTCCTACAATGATAATGCTATTTATATTAACAGTGTCCTAAATTAAACCAAAAGCTAAATGTAAATGATCCGAAAACCTGCTAGAAATATGGACATACCGAAAAATATAATACTATAATAGTTACAATACGCACATTTAAGGAGATTTCCAATGTTCTGGAACTGTTTTCTTGTAATGTGTAACTTTCTAAAACTCCTTTTTGTGTCTGGCATCCAAATCATCATTTGACAAATTAATTCAACCATTACCTTAATCATTGTTTTTGGTCTGCATTGTAAGGATTTACAATCCAATAGCCTTTGTTATTAGCTCAAATGTTGTTGAGACCAGGAGTTATTGAACCAGTTCCAAGCACAGTGTGAATGACGGAACACGCAAACAGATTTTTGGAAGAGGAACAAAACTCTTCATAGAGTCCAGTAAGAATATTTAAATTTTTAAATTGTAGTAAGTAAATAAATCTACAAATGCATCCTTTACACCGGAAGAAATTTATTTCGTATTTATTAATGAAAGTTGATTTCCAAGTACCCAGAAATGTACTTAGAACAAATATTTGAAAATATTTTTTTTCGTTACAAAATGTCAGGGTGTCAGGGTTCAAAATGACAGTAAGGCTTATTTTGAAAAGTTGACTTAGAATAAGATTTAACTGCATCTTGACATGTTTGGCTGTTTGCTGTTGAAGTTAGTTTTGGAAAATCGAATCCTGAATTGTTAATTTTTTACATTAAAGTAGATGACAGGGAGTAATGGTACACACGGATGTCAGAAATGTCCCAATTATAAATGACTAAAATATTGTTGTTCACGGAATTCCATCAATTTTGAATTCCAAGTCAGTGACATTATTAGGTATTTGTAGCAGGGCTTCTTAATGTGTGACTGGCTCAGGAGTTGGGAAATTGCTCTTTGGCACTGGTACAAAACTCATAGTTTATTCAAGTAAGTTAAAACCATCCTGAATATATCTTTTTAATCGGCCCATTGTGTTTTATCTTTGCAAATTGAATTGAAGCCAAACTATTTAGTGGTGTTGTTTGAGAAAACTGGGGAACAGGAAAGCCCAAAGTCTTTAGCCAAATATATCTTTTAGTTGCAAAATTCAGTCTAAGCGTCAACTAATATATTATGTCATCACTAGATGTTGGTTTACCGTTTTACTGCTACGAATACCTCAGATGGACTTTAATTTATTTTCCTTTTTGTTAATGTTGGACTGCAGAACTGTTTCATTGGCGCTAAAATTTTACTGCAAACTCTATTTACTTATTAATTTCTTACTGATCAAGTCCGAATGATTCTTGGAATCCAGAGAACTCCTCAATTAAAGTAGAAAATGTATTTCCAAAGGTTTGAAATAATCATTTTATTTATACTAGCTTAACTAATTACTGTATTACAAAATGGTTTCTGACAATGTCAATTTTTTCTGCAGCTAAACATACAGGAGAGCACGGATTTAGATTTTATAGTTATGATATTTTGAGAACAGGAGCAAAGTTACTGTAGATAAATGATTCCAGACAAATATAATAATTAACCACATACTTTCTTACTAACGTGACAAATGCACACTGTGGTGTTGAGTTTTTGAACCAGTTTGAAGCACAGTGTGAATGACGGAGGTCAGAAGTTGATCTTTGGAAGAGGAACAAAACTCCTAATAGAGTCAAGTAAGAATTATTTAAACTTACCTTGACCTTGACTTACCTTTTTCTAAATAAACTTCACAGGAATTCCAAATATTTATCAGCATGTAGATAATTATTTGGTTTAAATTCAGCGAAAATCCATTATGTGACTTATTATGTGACTTGTTATGTGACAAAAATGCCCCAAAACTAGTCTTTGAAACAAATAGGTGATAAGTTTGAAGTAAATACAAGTAAATCAATAACTTTGAGGAACATCAAGGTATAATTCAATATATTGGTCTTGATTTGTGATTATGAGAAAATAGCTGAGTTCCCCTTTAACAAAAAGTTACCTTACATAGGTCACTCAAAGTTTGAGGTTTGATCATCCAATTATTTTTCTTAATAAATACAATGACCATAATCGTTAAATAATTATAAGGAGAGCTGACAGTAGTTTGAATGCTCCTTGGTATTTGTAGCAGGGTTTTTTAATGTGTGACTGGCTCAGGAAAGTACAATCTTCTTTTTGGGGTTGGTATAACCATGAAAGTTGTCTCAAGTAAGTCAATTTTGTCCTTGTAACATCTTTTTAAATCGCTCCTCCGTATGTTATAATCTGAATCTCAATATTTGGTGACATTGATAGAGAAAACCAATCTCAACATAATCTATTATTAAAATATATGAATTGATTAATTCATTGATTAAGTATTGTTATGCTAAATTAAAAAAAAACTAAAATTAACAGTAGTCCTACTGACAGATTCTGCTAACTAGATTTTGGTTGGTAGTTTAGCGATGTGTGATTGCTGTCGGGGGAGAGAGAATTTTTTTGCCGCAGCAAAAAAAAAGATTATTCAAATGAATGAGAATATTTCTTTGGAGTAGGTTTTGAAGATGAATGAAGATGTTTTCCTTCTTCACTAAATGTAATGTATATTAATATACATACTTATTACAGGTTTTATTAAATTGATTAAAAGAAGCTGGTTAGAAAGGAGAATTGTTTTCTGTGGTTAGTAAAAAAATACTTCTGAATTAGATATAGGCTACTATTATATTGTTGATAGATGCTTTGCAGCAACAAATTACTGTATGTACAAACAATTTGCCAAAGACTTTATTTATATTTTCGTATTAATTTGTACATTCGTGCATCAAAAAATCACAGTTTTTTGAACTGAGCTAATTTTAGTGTGTCAATAGCAAACAACTTTAAACTTGAATTTGGATCTGGAGCCAAAGTCATTGTTGCATCAAGTAAGTTGATAAGTTGCATATTTAAAGACTATAAAGATGTATGTACTGTGCCTAAAGAAAATTGCAGAATTTACCCCAAACCAAAATCTACCTTTGTGATGGTCTTACAAACAAATGGACCGCAGCAATAAAATATTATGAATATTTACACTGACTATTTTCAAAGATCTTATTTTTTTGGTAGGATGGTCTGCTTGATTTTTTTGAAGGGTTACCCTGTTTGTACGCGTTTTCCAAAGACACAACCTTTCATCCAAATGTATCAAACAAATATCAACAAGTGTGATGTGTGTTTTATTTTACAGAGGGGCCAGAAAAGCCGCCAGTCTACTACCAACTAGAAAGTAATGGAACCAAAGCCTGCCTGGCAACGGATTTCTCTTTGAACAATGGGACTAATTTTGGATTTAATGAGACATCAGAAGCTTCTAGAGCGCTAGGCGAGGCGTTCTACAGCCAGGTGGCTGTCTACACTGGGAACGGTACCTGTGGCAAAGGTGATTAACAATATGGAATTATAATTATAATAGCACAATTATATCATTCTGATAATGATTTACAATATACGCTCTATTGAAATAAATATAGAGGCCTTTAACATGCATACTTATTATATTCCAAAAAATACGATTGTATAACATAAAATGTCTACCTCTCCAATAGCAGGTGACGCCTCCTGTAAGAGCGGTTTTGGGCCAGGTAAGGTCAATATTTTTTATTCTTTTATTGAACCCAGATGGGAAATTCAGGGGTGCCAGAGCAGCAAGTAAAGGATAGTAGAAGAATAAAAAAGAATAAAAATATGTCCATGTTTTAAAGACAATATACAATATATATACAAAATAAGAGTAGATAAAGTGTAGCACTACTACCAGCCCATTTTGTCCACTTCTATGTTGTGACCAAGGTCCTTCCCAAAGTTGCGGAAAGACAAGGTTTCAAAGTTCCTACCATGTTTTAGCCCTATCCAAGTGCTGAGCCAGCTCGTTAAACTCCTGGTCATTAGCAAATCCAGACCATTGACTAAAAATACTGGGGTGGACTACCCCTTTCTGAACCTGGATGGACAGCCTGTGATTCTATGCACCAATATACCAAACATGGTCCTCCTTTGCTTAATACATTGCTGTGTGTTCTCTTTCATTATTGTGTGTACAGACGAGAAGGTGAACTCCCTGGCTTTCATCATGCTGGTTCTGAGAATCCTCTTCCTGAAGGCCGTCGCCTTCAATGTCCTCATGACCCTCCGACTGTGGGTCCACTAGGTGGTAGGTTTTTGTCTGTTTTCTGAATTGTCCGTTTCTCCCTCTGTTCATTTGCCTGTGTGTTTTGTTTGTGTGGGTGTGTTTGTCTAACAACCTCGTTTTTACTGTTGTTGTTTTTTAGATTCTCTGGGATTCAGAAAACCATTGACCGACTCAACTGAAGACAACTTTTTGTTCCCCCGCTCTGCATTCCTTGGACTGTACTGTATACTGTATTAACCAATGCTGGAATCACAAACCAACTAGGTTGTAAATGGCGGCGTTATTTTAGAAAACAAACAAGATCGGCAGTATACAACATCATGTCACACAAACATACTTTCTGTAGATGTTGTGTTTTGCTTTAAGGAAAAACTAAGTTTAACTCGTAAATGTTTTTTAGTTTTTTAGTTCAGTGTGTTATTGTCATTATGTGGTGTAATATCACATGTACATTTCAGAGCTATATAAGTCCTCTCAGCTGTATCTATCTAAGCTTTCAAATGAATTAAGCGTCATAGATTTATTACAGCATTTGCATCATTTACTTGCGATCTGTCTATGGCTTGTGTGTTGAATGTGAATATTTAATAAAGCAGTATTTCAATTAATTTGTATTCGGTTCAATGCAAACATGAGACTATGCAGAACTACACATCCATATTTCTGAATCTTGCCCCCTAATTCATGAAAATAGCAGCACTTTCCGTCCAAATTTAATTAATTATTTTATGTATGACATGTATCAGGTGTGTTTACATTTTCTACCTTTGTGATTTCCTGAATTGACGATGTAATTAAAAAAAAAAGGAGTAAAATGCAAAGCAATACATCTTGCCATATTATCGTAGAAAGGGAAGAGGGTTCGCATGCAACCTCTTTAAAACACATTTGTTTAGATACATTTCCAGTATCATTTTTTTTAGGGTTATTTCCTATTTATAATAGGAATACATTTTTTCAACTCTTAATTCTACCCAACAATACAATCTTATGTCTTTATCCTCTCTCTTACACACTCATTGCTGAGTGCCTGAATGACCAAACAGCTACCTAACTCACTTTTACTTGCGTTAAAGCAGAAGTTTTGTCAGGCTAAAAACCAAAGCATGCGTAGGCATTACATGAGCCACTGAGACGTGGATGTTACCGGTACATGACCAGCAGCTCTCCAAAGTACAGTATCAAGATTATATGATCAGGTAAAGCGTGGTTTTCCTCTGCATAAACACACAAATTGTGCATTGTGTTGTTTCTATAAATGTTAATTAAATCAATTGTCAGATTACTATGGTTGCGTGGGTTTGCACATTTTGTCCTGTGCCTTGTGTTGCATTTTTCTGCTGCAGTGTTCTGGCACTTCCTGTCTGGCTTCCTGCCATGTTGCATGAAGCCTGACCCCAACCACTCACCACTGAGACGCGTTGCACAAACACATTTTTTTTTTCAAAGGAACAAACTTAAATGGAAATAAATAAATAATGAATAATCCATGCAGCCACTTAAACACAAGTAGTCAAGCTACGTGCTTTGCATCAGACAATACAATGTTTCATTAAATACATAATTACAATGCATATTGTAATAGGCTGTCTGTTCATTTGTGGATGTCCTGAAAGGCTGATTCAAGCCCGAAGGTGGTCTGTATATATAGCAGCAGAAAGTATGATTTTATTTTTTAGGAATCGTAAGGGAAACAGGTCATCCATTGTCTTGAGACTCTTTAACGTAGTGTCTTAGCATGACTTGAGCACAAAGGTACTAAGTTTGATTCTCAATGCACTTCTTATAAGTCCAGTTACTTTTTCTCATATAAAGTAATCAGTTACGTTAATAAGTACATTTTATCTTCACAAAATATATGAAGTGAAACTCTAAATTAACCAAGAATTGACTTTCAGTGTTTGACTCTCGGTCTAGTCTAGTGGCTAGTGTGTTTGACTTTCAGTCTGGTCGCTAGTGTGTTTTGACTCTCTGCTCATAAGGTCTGTATTCTCTTACTTTTGAAGTGCACTTTACAATTTTAAGTACACTTTAGAATTGGGGGGTTCTGGGTGTTATTTTAGTCTACTTCATATATTTTGTAGAGATATATAATGTACTTAATAATGTAACAAATTACTTTTCAAAGGGAACAGCTGACTCTCAATAGGAAAACATGGTCATCTCACTCTCCCAGGAGTTGAACTAGCCCAATACACCAAAGTCAATAGACTCTTCCCTTACATTCGATTACTGTTTCACATAATGAAGAACAGATGAGTCCAACGAAAACAATGAAACTTAACCGCGTTGGTGAGTTGCCTTCAGTCAACGACTAGTTAGTAGTTTTTTATGGCGCAGGAGTTAACAGCACACAATCAGCGTAACACAAGAAAGACGACACGCGCCATCCCAGCTGCCATGGCAACATAATGCAAGTTTCCACAAATACACACACACACACAAGCCACTTCCTGGGTGCACCTGCCTTCCACCCCCACTCCACCACACCGCATCGGCTGGGTCAGGCCAGTGTGAGTGTGTGTGTGTGTTTCCAGAGGATGTGGGTGAGGTGTCTGTTTGCGTCACAGACGGCTGTTGGCTCCCCGGGCCCCGCTGACACAGGATGTGTGTGTGTGTGTTTGTGTGTGTCACTGTATGTGTGAATGTATGTGTGTGTATGTGTGTGTGTGTGTGTGTGTTTGTGTGAGTGTGTGTTTGTGTTCCCCTACAGATTCCTTTTGGGGAAAAAACTGATATATTTTAAAATGCTTAAAAGTGTGTTTAAGTCCTACTATACATTACTATTATACTATAGAGTATATGCTAAACTTGCTTACATACATGAAAAAGTAGAATTCCCCCTCCTTATGGTACTTGATGGTACTTGATTCAATCAGATCGTGTCTGGTGTCCTAAACATATTCTATACAGGTATACTGGTTTATATACCTATACCCAACTTATAACATACTCTAGTTCAGTGGTTCCCATTATGGTCGACTATTTATTGATGAATTTATTTGGTGTGATATTTTGTAATAATTTCTGTTTCCATTTCCAATGCACATTTTTTTGACAATATAATGTAATTGCCCTATAAATAATTGCACTATAAACACTATTATGTAGGTTGGGAACCACTGTTCCAGTATCAACACTATGAACACTAATGTGCACTATTATGCAGGTTTGAAACCACTGTTCCAGAATTAAACATTAGGATGCATAGATGACAAGTGTGTCACACCTCTGGTGTGTTTTTGTTATATCAGTGACATATCTGGTATGGATAACTTTCGATGAAATAAACTATTCATACATGGGGACAAGTTTCATGCATTGAGTATTTTAGTTAGCTTGAAAAAGTCCATACCGTTATAGGTAGGGGTAGGGGTAGCAGATAAATAGTTGGACAGTGAATTAAAGACCACAGTTCATTAAAGAGCAGGTAGTGATTAGACAGTGAATACAAAAACAGGTTAATTAAAGAGCAGGTAGTGTTTGAGACAGTGATACAAAAAACAGGTCCATTAAGGAGTAGGTAGTGGTTATACAGTGAATACAGAGACTGGTCATTAAGGAGCAGGTAGGGGTTAGACAGTGAATACAGAGACAGGTCATTAAGGAGCAGGTAACGGTTAGACAATACAGGACAAAAGTCATTGAGGAGCAGGTAGGGTTAAACAGTACAGACACAGGTATTTAAGAAACAGTGAGAAGTAAAGACATTACCAGAGAAAAGGTCATTAAGGACCAGATAGGTTTGAGATAGGTCATTCACGGAGCAGGTAGGGGTTGGACAGTGAATCCAATTTGTTTTCAAATTGTTATTCTATCTTAATTAAAGGATGGCTTAACGCGCCACATCCATTTTCATGAAGGTGCTTTGAAATTCTGTCCCTTTAACTGTTCATGGTTTGATAAAAAGTTTGATATTTCATGAAACAATACTGACACCGTGTGGCCATTTTCTGTAAATCTGTGTTTTTTTTGGTGTACGGTTAGGATTGATGTAATAACGAAATTTAGCTGAATTTCTATGATTAATGATACATAGGTTATGGAAGCAATATATGTAGCAAAATTCAAGTGCATGCAATTGTGCAATTTGCATTTATGCAATTGACAACTGCATTTATGCGATTCCATAATTGTAAGTTTGTAAATACGGTCTATTCAAGTAGTCATCTTAATCATGCAAAGTGACATTGCAATCCTAACTCAAACTGTGACGAGAGTAGATAAATACAATCGGAAGAACATGTTGTCGAACTGGCTGTGACGTCGTCCACCTATACATAATTCGGACAAATGATATGATAGCTGCCGCCGTGATTGTCCACTCAGCACGCTCTGTTGACAGCTGATATAGCAGGATAAGTTCACTCGACAGTGCGGAATCCATGACGGTATCCAGGTGGTCCAGCACGGAAATCTAACAGATGGCAAGGCAAACGGACTCTGGAGAGCAATTTCAACGAGCAATCCGCAGAGCATCCTCGAGACGCATCCAATATCGCATGTCACATACGTAATCGTAGAAGGAAGTCATATGAGCAAGTGGCTAGTCGTATGACGTTCAATGAGGAGTCTGGGCCGTAGCTCGTCACTTTCTCGTGAGACCGGCTGATCCAACTCAACGCACGTGCTCCGTTAATTAGTATGACATGATCCTACCATTGTGGCTTGCCTCGTGAGATAACTACGAAAAGGCAGAACCAAGGCTGCTTTCACATCAACTGGACTATACTCTGCGAGCGCATCCAATAATCTCCCCGGTCACCATGGGGCCTGATACCGATCAGTGACAGTAAATTACTCGCAGTGGGACGCTCCGAGTTAGGAATAGACCTGATGGCTGCTGCGTTATGCTACTTCGATGCATAGAGATTGAACTTCCTCCTGACTGTATCTATTCCATATTTGGTTCACTTATCCAGACTGTGGATTCCGTTCCCAGTCCTTGTCGCGAGGGTCGCTCTGGAATTCCGTCTTCATCTCATCTGTGGATTCCGGCTCGTGTGATACCCTCTAGAGACAACCGTTGAGCGTATAGACAATGTCATGGTGAGTATTGTGTTCACACGACGTGGCGAATTGGATTGCAACTTAGCCGCACGCTGTCGTTTATATACTTCATTGCCGCTGATGTAGTCCTATGCTGACGGAACAATGTTGCTCTGCTCTAGTTGGAAAAACTACGCTTTTCAATCAACGTGTCACAATCTGACATTGCCATTGATATTTGGATAGCTTGTCATGCATAAACATGAAGCTTTCTCATCCATGAACCTGCGATTTGCAGTTTCCCATTGCCATCGGGAAGGATTTGCGACATAAATATGCTTCCATACATACGCCATTGATTGAGAGCGACTTACTGCATGCACCCGCTTTCGACATGTTCGCATGTCGTGCACTCACCGCGTGTAGCGATGGTGGCGTGCACGCATGAAAGTGCTACATGCCCACCAAAGGCACCGTTTTATGTACTCTATTAAACTTTTTTTATGTTGATCATTTTTTCTGTTGTCCACGTGAAGAGCTGTGCCCTACGAGCTAGGAGTCCTGGAATGCCCGTGCTGCTGGCGCATCCAGATAAACAATTCTATGGAAGGGGAACACAGGGGTGATTTGGGCACTGGTGTTGTGGTTTATACACACGCGCATGTTGTTCACGAGACACCCAGCTGCGGCTCCCACCGAGCCTCTCTGCACAGCGTCCGACCTTCTCCTCTTTACTTGTCGTGAACTGTGAAGGCCGAATGCCTTGCTAACGCGCAGGGCTTGGACACACCTCTGTAACCGTTTCGGAACAGGGTTTGGGAAACAAAAACATCTAGGGGGGGAACGACGGCGTCAGGCCGGGCCTGCCCGTACCCCCCTGGGCCACAGCGCCCTAGGCAGTGCGCGTTTCCTCATGGGCTCCCTGAGTAGCCGGAGGAGCCGCACTGCCCAACCTGGCACCCGCCCCGGGCATGGGTGGTTTCCTCGCCCACGCGCCACTGTGGCCTCCACCGGCGGCTTGTTCTGGCCACCAGCCGGCGACTGAGAGTGTGTTTGCTTGGAGGCTGAACGTTTCGGGATCCAGTAAGCCGGCGGAGGAGTGCGGGGGCAGGGTGAACACCTGGCCAGGTGCGTTGGTGGGGAAAGCTCTTCTGGAAGACACAGTCGCAGCGCCTCACCTCCCTCTACTTTTTCTCCTCCCAAGCGTTTTAGATGACGCCGCGTACGCTGGAAAAAACAAGCCCTCCGAGAACAGTGGTTCCCAACGCGACATAAATAGTGTTTATAGTGCAATTATTTATAGGACTGTCGAGGAGTATTAGGTCTTTTCTTAAGGGACTGCACCGAACCGAAAACCGAAAAAATGAGGAACCAAGGCCGAAAACCAAAAACGAAACAAATATTATGCAATTATTTTGTAAACCAATTTAGGGTTGCTTATTTTTTGTTTTATTGTTTTTCTATATTCTATATATTAGACACAAACCTAATAGGATAGGCTACC
>OLKM01003625.1:0-33051 GCA_900291075.1 Melanogrammus aeglefinus | reverse complement strand
AAAATAAAGATCTCAAAAATACATACAGAAAAGTTGAGTGTTAATCCGAATTAAAAAAGGAGAAATTCAGATTACCTTTATGTCCCGAATGCGCCATAAAGACACTCTGCAGCCAGCTATGACATCAAACTGGACCAACAGCATCTCAGCAGAGACAAGCTGTTGGATAGTCCAGGCTTGGCTTAATTTAGTTTGTCCTTTGCAAATCTTTGTTGGAATGCGCTGCCTGGCCTTATTGCTGTCTGCAATAGGATAAATCACAAAGGTAACAAATTAAACAATACATAAGTTTTTTCTATATGTTATTGTTAGCCAATAACATGAATAAAAATGAAAGTACACAACAAAGAACAACTCTGGATGTACTAAGAAAAAATTGACTTCCAACACACCAGGCTCTGCCGATATTTATCCACTTTTTCTGCTGGTACTTAGGGCCAAACCTTCCAGAGACACGCTTTAACCCAGGAGCATCATGCCGGATGTTGTCATTGGACGCGGTTTGTAAAAAACAATCAGAAGGTTACTGACAAATTCAAGATCGGCACAACTACTATATTCTGCGTAGAGATACCTACTGGCTGCGGCCCCAATCCTTCACATCAATGACCCACTTGAGTTCCACTTCAGTCTCCCAGTTCCACTTTCAAGGCCTCACTCCTCTCCATTCCTTGTCCTTTTCATTATCTGCAGTGGATATTTGAAGTTTATAGTGCATTACAATTCCAAATCTTGCATTAAATATAGGGAACGAGAAGAGTGGTTGGCTCTGTTCAAAGTTAAATTTCTGTTTGTGCGTGATATTAGATGGACACGGAGAGTGAGGAGAAATTTCGAGAGAAAGTTGAAAATGTAAATCGTCACCTCGATGTTTAAACATTCTCAATTTAGTTTCTAGAAGAAGAAAGCTGGTTGCATTTAGTGTAGGACTGACCCCCAAGGTCTGCTCTTTTCATTGCTGGGATGTGTAACATCACTTTGACGAGCCTCAACTGCAAGGGCGGGTGGATAGTGCATACATATTTACATCCATTCTAAAGAGGCAAGGCCTACCTGACATATCTTTGAGAAAGG
Source organism: Melanogrammus aeglefinus (assembly GCA_900291075.1). Taxonomy (NCBI): domain Eukaryota; kingdom Metazoa; phylum Chordata; class Actinopteri; order Gadiformes; family Gadidae; genus Melanogrammus; species Melanogrammus aeglefinus. Next base: position 31,977 of record OLKM01003625.1, on the reverse strand, counting down.
TACTCGTGTTTAGAGTGCTCTTCTTCTCATGTTCTATCTCGAGGCTTGCAAATGGAATCCGATATCTGTGGGCGTGCTGAAAGAAAACACAACTAATTTTAACTTTTAAAAACTTTGCAACAAAAAGCTTTTAGTTAAAGAACGACACTGCTTATGAGAGGTCACCAAGTTGATTCTTCCTGTATACAGATCAAAAGTAAGTTAATGCTTGATATCTGAAATGATAAAACTTAACCAGATTTGTCATTACTTGTCTGTTAGTCAATCGTGACAAAAAAGAATTCATCCTTGCTCGACCTCCGGCGCCCAACAGTCATACCAGGCACGTGCACAGATAGACCCAAGTGGTGCTCAAGCACCAGCCCTTGTGCCCTTGTGGAGAAAAGTGCCCTTTATTTTCTTGAGACCGAATTTTTTTTTTCATTCATCAATATTTTAGATACAAATTTAGTTTCCTGTCATCCATATGTCCCCAAATGGGTTTGATATCTTGAGGTTATTTATTTTGATTCAAAACTTGTGAGAATTGTGCGCCCAGCATTGCTCCGCCTGGCATAGAGTAGAATACGTATTCTATGGCCTATGCCTCCCGGTGCTCGCAAGCCCCCGCCGCGCCTTCTCCTCGCTATCCGCCCACATCAGGCTGAGCGCCAAGGCACACCGTGCAGATACGGGTGTGTTCGAACCACCTAGCAATGATGAGTAATCATCATTGGCCAGTAATTCGACCGTCCTTACTTAACCACCTCAGATGACGTGAATCAAATGACGTGTCAATAACCTACCGGCCGGGCACCGTTAATAAACATTATAAATAAATATATAAACGTCACATTTAACGTCACAGTACATCTTCAACCTAAGGATTTGCGGTGATGTGTTAAAAACAATTATTAAACAATTACATCGGTATAGCTGTGGGCTCTGCTGCTGCGGCTCCCCGTTTAGCGCCATTGCTTCCACTGTTCTTTTGAATAGACGCAGTGCATTCTGGGGCAGTTGAGACACGTCTATAAGCTAGCGATGCTTACACAAAAATCTTTCGGAAGTAGAAGACATCGGATACTACTAAGCGTATAAGCTTGTTTTGTCTGGTTTATGCTGTATTCAATTATTTATTCAATCTGAGCATTTGATCTAGTTTGGTAACCACAAATAAATATATTAATTTGAATCCTCTTCTCTGTGTGTTTTTTTATTTATTATTATTATTTTTAATTTACCATAAATAATTTTGGCGATGGTGCCCGTTTTTTTTTTTTTGAGCACCTGCCCCCCAAAATGTCTGTGCACGTGCCTGTGCATACCTATTGGTCATTGAACATAAATTAAACATTTGAGAAGTACATAATGGGATCTGGCACATCTCTTTACTCGGAGCATTTTCAACTTTAGTTTCATGTATTGTAGAGCCAAAAAATGTTGCATGTGTTTGAAATCGGTATGAGAACCACACCGCTCCCTTCCTGATTGCGCCCACCCCATTGCACCGTAATACAGAAGAAAACCATCATGGAGCTTATCCAAAACCTACGCAGATTATTCCTTTTTAAGAATGTAAAGTTTCAGTGAAGCATACTAGAGTTTGGAGTGTGCAATAGATGATTTAAGCCCCCTTATTCTATGAACTATTATTGTTTACATTTACCTCACGATTGTTCCTGAGTGGCCTTTCGCATGCAGTCACAGAACAGAATGGCTTCATCTGCAGGGAGTGGCACCAGATCTGTGGAAGCTCACAACCTTTGCAGGTAAGGATAGTACTTGCACATGATATCAGTGCAGAAAAATTGAATGTTATGGCAAAAGAAACCTCCTTTTGTAGTGGCAGAGAGGATAGCGTATAATCTCTCCTCTGACATGTCAAAGCTTGAACCCAAAAAATTCCATGACGACAGTACGGCCACCCTCACTCACGCTCTTCATCATCCTTGACCCAGACTTTTGGCTTAGTCTCCTTGCAGCTTTTCCATTTGGGAGTTTACCACACACACCCTACGACCAATTCCTTTAAACATCCGTCAGACAAGAGGTAGCAATTCAAAAACAGCAAACAATAATTCTTTCCAACAACAGGTTTTTAAAAAAATGCACATTATATTGCCTTTAAATTATTGATATTTTTGGTTGCAAAGGATCAAATCATTTATGTATCACACTCTTATCACTTTAAAGCAGATTGTAATAATTGTTTAGATTTCGTTGTATTAAGTTTCTATAGTTTGGTTTGTGCTCAAAAGACCAGAGATCTATAACTTTCTAACCTTGTATGATTCGTGTTACATTCAAATATAATCATGGAAGAGAATAGCATCATCACAGGTCTGATTCGATTCGGATTACCCTCACAAATCGCAATTTTCCTTGTCTTTTGAAAAAAAGCAAGCCATCAAAGTAACCAAGATTCATCAGGCCTACGGAATTTTAAACCAAGAAAATTAGTACAGGTACACCAGACGTCAATCTCCAGTAGTTTTGTTTGGTAACAGTTTTACCCAATCAATCTTCAGTGACAAAAACTCACACAGTAAAAACCCAGCCCCCGGTCAATCAGCAGCTTATGTTGATATGGACGGTAGTAATCATGTTGTGCACTGCTTGGACAACCTGGCATCTCAGACCAAATTTTCTGTAATTTCTTTTTTACTGGGACTTTACCGGGATTAAATGAATGCATTTTAGTCCGATTGAAGCGGTTACATCTTTGCGGTTTCCAATCAACAGAAATTTGCTTGCAATGTCTTCCAGTGCAGGCGGTGACAAGAAAATGGTCACAGCCAACAGTTTTCCTTCTTCATGTCTGCAGTAGGTCCACTCCAGGAAACTACGGCTGATATTCTTCCTGCCTGTACATTTTACAGATGAAGAGCATGTTTATTATAGTATTAATGCAACAATCCAAAATGGCACAGCAGAAAGTAGAAGGTGTAACTCCACTTACCCTTCCAAAGTTGCTGGTGCAGATTATCAAGCATTTTCACAAATGCTTGTCGTTGATAACCCCGGTGCGTCTGACTTTAATTTCCTCAAATGTGTGAAACACATCAGTGGACATAAACAGTTCTGAAAATCCACATTGCCTGGCCCAGTAAACCATTGGCCTGGAAGGTCTTTTTAATCCAGTTTATTTTGATTTGCAGGTCACCAAGGGAAGCGAAAAGATCTATCGCTGTTTGAAACAAAGCTTTCGATTACAATTATGGCATTAAACAAGGAATCCAAATAAAAAGTCCAGAATACCAGCCATAGTCATACATGTTTCCATGTTATGCAAACTCACCATTATCTCCATTTTCCAGCGGTATTATTGCAAGTCGGTGATCTGTGTCACAATGCCCAAAGATTGAACGTTATGTGGCGGGAGAGCATGGGTAGAAGACATGCCTAAAAAAACAACAATATTAGTGACATATTCATTAGAATAAAGTATTTACTTAAATAGAAAATATGGACAAAGCAGCAAACATTTCATTAAAAGCATATACTTTCTTCAAGATATTTCATGTGCTCCAACTGCCGTCTGCACAATACGACAGGTTAGAGTGGAAGTGCCTTGTAAAAAACCTTTCTACAACTGGAGTCCCTAATTGTTGCAAACGTCAGTTTCGATGCACAGCCAAATCACCAGTCAACTGCAGAAAAGGTGTTTGGGCAAGGCAGTTCTCGACATTAATCACAGGCGGTTTGGTGTGGCAGTTGGTCACAGGACTCTCCAGTGTTCCACTCTGCTGAACAACATCGACTCAAAAAGGTTAGGCCTGGCATTCTCCCATTCGTCTTACGAGTGTGTTTGCCGCATATCCCAGGTTCGAGTCAACATCTCTCTTCCTTCTGAACAGGCCAAAGGATCATCTTCAAGGGCTTTTTGCAGCAACGAAGCTGTGTGGTCATTGAGGCAGAGAGTTGAAATTAAGTACTCAGAAAGGTATTGCCAGTGTTATTGTCAGGTATTTAAAACATATTAGAAGGCATGTAAATACTGCCACATATGGATAAGCAAAGCAATGAAACATGCAATTTATACGGTCTTTCCTACATAACCACAATAATGTACAGAGATGAAGATATGAAATGGGTTACCAACATTATGACTTACCAAGTGCCTTGTCGTGCTTCTTATATGCGGTTGAAAAAAAAAATCCACAAAATAAATAGGAGAAAAAAAAAAACGTGAAAAAAAAGATCCAAATACATGTATACAGGGCATTGCCTGTAATTCTGTTGTTTTACCATAGTTTGAAGCATTCATCAGACAATGACCATAATGCACTGGACAGGTGTTTCCTTAGGCCGGAAGAGGACCAGCTCCTGTGGGAGAAAATATGAAACATGTTCAGGCGAATGATGTAAATCTACATTAATGCGAGTCCAGTGAGAATATTCTATCAATAAATTGGCCTTACAATCTGGGGCAAAATTGGACCAAAATTAAAAACAATGAAAACCTAGAGCTTGGCGATTTGAAGTGCTATTCGATGACCATGAGTTTCTATAATTTAAAAATAGAAAAAAGAGTACTTGCATAGAAACTCAGCCATTTTAAAAACCACTTTGTATCCATGCGAAAGATGGCAAAAAGTGTCTGGAATTGCTTTTTCATACAATTCTACTCCTGAAAGATGGTTTATTAATCAGACGGTCGTACTGGTTTCCCTTTTTCTTCCACTCACCCAAGCTTCTCAGGCTTCTTCTCTGGCTTTAGTAACCGCCCCATATTTCTGAAATTAAAGCATTCATGTACATTAACAGCATTGGATTGGTACACAATTGAAAACTTCTGCCTAACTGCCAAGCAACATTTGATTCAAGAGGTTGTAATTGCTAAATGATGATGATGATTGATGATGATGATGATGTATGATGGCATGATGATTAGATGATGAGCAGACCAGCAGGCCTGTACTGCGAAGCAGGATTTGGGCTGGAGTGAGCTAAGTTCAGGTTTAACCTGGGTATGTTGAAGTTGCTTCGTAGTATAAGGCCCCAAGTTTACAGAGTCAATGGCTAAACCTAACTTGTTTGAATACACTTTACCTCGATCCACTGGCAAATCAGCCAAGAATGGTTTTTATTTCAAAGGGTTTTCCCCCAGTCACATTCATCATCAGGCTCTCGCTATGAGGTGGTGTGGCATCCGATCTGCCAGCACGTCTACAGATAACTGCCAGCATGTCTCCAGCATAACTGCAGTATTAGTGGATGAGAATGAGACAAGAGAAGTGTGAGGCTACTTTAAATATAAATGTAAAACATTTCAGATTTTAAACACAACCATTGTAATGTACCTTCTACTAATAGAAATAGTCGCCATGAACCTGCAGCACTTCACAAATTAAAAAGGCATAATACTTTGACACCAAAAAAAAAAATCTGCACACTATTCCATTGACGTGTATATGGTTTGGTTTTGGTCAATGTCTAGCTAACTTGATAAAGTGTTACTGACCTGGCTTTGAAGCTTTGAAGTTAAAATAAACTAGAGTGTGTAATACAACGGGACTGGGCTGAGCGCGTTGTAGTAAAAATAACTCTGGTCTACTTAATAATGTTTGCTATTAATAATGACCACCACAAACTGTACTTAAATGCAAAAATCCCTCACAGGTAATTAATTCATCTCAAATGAAGTAAGAGTACTTAGAATACTACTAATTACTACTCTTCGCCCCTATGGACATAAGGCTTCAATGAGCACCCTCCATTTTACTCGTCCCGTTAGCATGTTGGCTCTCCCCATGACAGTTCATCGGTTCCAGCTCTGTAGACTTTAGAATAGAATACTATACAATGCACAGAATTATTCAAGATATGAAATAAAAGATTTTCTAAATAAACTTGAAAATAAATCTGAAATGGCCGCTTCACTCAGAGCTGAGCACAAAATAAAAGCACGTGCATGTGTATGTTAGTACTCACGAAACCAGGGTTTTGTTTAGTAGACGTGTATATCAGGACCATGAGTAGTCGACCTCCACGATAAAAACTGAAATGCTCCCCACACCACGATGCCTCCTCTCTTTTACTCTCGGGTCGATAGCGTCTGTTTCTCTCCAAATGCGTGCAACGTGCTCACTGCTCCCCACACTAACCTGCGCCACTAATCCCGCCTGTTACACAGTGACTTTACTCTGATTGGCTCGTGAGGCCTTAACACAACCAAAGACATAACAGGAATGAAATGATTGACATATGACAGGTAACACTTTAGGTTGCACGTATAAACACCTTCTCTTATCTCTTTTCTCTCGGATCACAGATGTTTTACAGACTAATGAACTTAAAGACTTATATAATCTATCTTTTAACTGTAAATAGTGTATATAAAATCTAAAATATTATATTTATGCTTTAACCAGCAACATTTTTTTTTTTTTTAACTATTATGAACTCTATGTATAAACTTAAACGCTACACAAGTATAAAAGATTTACGATAGAGGCCTACTTACGTTACCAAATATACTGGTGGTGTAACACGTGTTCCGAGTGATCCGGTGGAGTACACAGTAGGCCGTCCGCGGATATTACTCCCACATCCCACTTCTCCTGCTCCGCATATCTGATTCCTCCGAAAGCAAAAATCAGCACCCGTCCGTTTTAAAGACATTTTGATTGTATTTATAACGTGTGTGAAAAAAGTGTGTGGAAATAAGACACGTACCTCTTCCAATAATATAAAAATGTATTTTCTGGTTGTAGGCCTACTGACTATTAAATAATAAGGCAGATATACCTTTTTATATGTTCAAATGTTTATGCATTCAAATTTTTCTTTCAAAAGGCACCTTGGAATTGTTTCTATTTTTCCGCAGTATTCAAATCTTTATCAAGTAGGGCTTGAGCCCGGAAAGGCATCTCTTGCACCTCACCCCGCGGGCTCGCTTGCAAGATTTTGGCCTGAAGTTCTTCCCAGACCTACGCCCAGCCGTCCAACATGCACATCTGAGAATCAGGCCTCTCTTTAATAATGACAAAAAGCTATGAGAGAAATGCACATCAACTTTTTGTTATCTCATAAGCGGCGTGGTGCCGGCTCCTTTTGACCTTTTGACCCCAGACTTAAAAAACGTGGCCACAGGCCAGCTGTGTCTACACACCTTAAGCCACAAATTTACACCTCCATCACACAAAAAATGGGGACCAGAAACTAACCTCTGTCTTATGTACATTCACTGTACTGTTGGAGTCACGCCCCTTTTCCGCCTTTCGAGATAGCCTAGGGATACTAAAATGTTTACACACATTTCCCGGGGCCCCGAGTACGACATATCTGAGATTTGGAGTTCTAGCCCTTAGAGAAAAAAAGTTTTCCCAAATGGACTGTTCATTTGGACAAAGCCCCTCAGAAGTGTTGCCTGCGAGACCTAATGGTTCAGAATGTGGTGGAAAAACAGTTTTTGAGATAGGAAGGTCCTAACGCCCTGAAATTTGTGAATACCTTATTCTAGGGCCTAACTGGGACCCCCGCACCGAAACTTGGCCCGGTCGGACCCCGAGGGCAGGAAGGGGGGGGCCTTGACTTTCATAATCTTCGCTCGTTGAATGTAAAGGATGTTTGGTTGGATGTTATGACGAAGAATCATAATGTGAATGGGAATATTCTATAAATGTCTTGATATCATCTTTCGTCTCAACACTCCTGCTGCAGCCGCCTAAAGTCTCACTCCGAGAACCTTTAAAAATATGAATCAATCCATTAGAAGTATGAAATATGTTCCGCGGTGGCATAACGGGGCAAACAAGGTGTCCTTTGACATCTACGTTTCGAGGCGATTGCAACAGTGCACACACATGATCATATTTGAAATATTTTCGGTGGTAGTAAATTAGCTGTTCGATTTTGGAGGGCCTTTATCAAATAATGACCAGGCTATAGATTTGCTTCCCGATGGGAGATTTTGACAAATTACATGTTATTTAGTATCTACACGTTAAGCTGAGTCCAATAAGATCAAGCTCGCCCTCTTGCTACACCGAGATCATGTCCTAGACCATAGGTGTACCATGTAAAATACATGTTACCATTTGCGTGCACACATTTGAGTGTCATGCTTGGTGTCATTGGACTCAGCTCAACGTGTAGATGCTAAATAACATGTCATTTGTCACAAATTTCTATCGGGAAAGCAAATCAATAGCGTGCCATTATTGATTAAGGCCTCCAATTTCGACAGCTAATTACTACCATTAAACATGTTCGAATATGCTCATGTGTGGCACCGTTGGAATCGCCTGGAAGCGTAGATGTTGCCGGACACCTTGTTCGCCCTCTTACGCCACCGGGAAGATATTTACATACTTCTGATTTGACTAATGAATTGATTCAGCTTTCCCCCAGAAGTCTGGGTCAAAAGGTCAAAAGGAGCCGGCACCCACGCCGCTTATGAGACAAAAGTTAATGGGTGTTTCTCTCTATAACTTTTTGTCATTATTAAAGAGAGGCCTGATTCTCAGATATGCAGGTTGGATGGCTACGGTGTAGGTCTGGGAAGAACTTCAGGCCAAAATCTTGCAAGCGAGCCGCAGGGTGAGGTGCAACGAGATGGAGCACTTGCTGAGTCATTTCCTGTATGGCTGGAGCCACAGGTTGAAGCGTATATGCGTCCTTTGAGACCCCTTTTGATATATAAGAGACAGCAAAGGTACAGCTTATTTAAAAGGTTGTCGACCCAGTCACCTATTGCATTACTTCCTTTAGGGCTTCGGCCTCCTAATAGATCATTGTAGTATAATTGAATGCCCTCTTTCATATATGATACCTCCACCACTGTGACGTGGCAACAATTCTCCAAATCCATATGGAAGGGGGGTGATGCTTGTGGACAGTAGGGGTGTACACTAGACATAAATAGGAAGCAAACTCAGGAGAAGGAATGACCTCTCACAAATATTTATTCAATAAATTGTTTCAATTAACCTTGCCTCGTTAAATCAACATCCAAGCTGCCTTTTAAGATACTTGGAATATCTGTTCTATTTTTTAACCATCGGACCCTAGTTTACGACCAAAACAAGACAATTGGACTGCAGCTCATTTGCCGCGTGGTTTTTAGAGCCGTGTAAGGATTAGAGGGTTGCTGTCGAGCCGTTGTCTTTTTGTCAAGGGAACCCAGGGCGACGCTCACTTCCGGGTTGGCCAACACACGTCATCCCTCCACCACTCTATACTGTAAAAACCCATGTTCAAGTTGAATGATAATGCATGAATTTATTCTTTATTCTGCCATAGTAACACGGTAAATAAATGGTAAAAAATAGGCTTAGAACGAATTCGTATTCACAATATGTTCAATAAAACGTAATCACGGACAAAATACGTTTTTTAGACAAACGTAATTGAGAATGCTGAATAGTTCTCTGGAAACGTAATTTTGATGAGAAAAGGTTGCTGTCAGTCAAAAAAAGCGGACGGACGTTGTCTCTATAGCAACGACCTCAGCTGCCCAACACTGATCAAAAAAACTATTGTTTCTCTCAATCAAAGCACAAAACAGGACAACTGATGTCCATAGCCTTAACCCATACATTTTGTTTGATTAACAAGGACACGTTGGTGTAGTTGTGTTGAGTAATGTCACAGATTTCACTGTAAAATCGCCGTTAATGTGCAGCCATCGGGTCTTCCGTTAGCCAATGGGATGAATGCTCATAGCTTCATATATTGCCGTGGAGGGATTACATTGCAATGAGCGGAAATCCCCCTGCGTCAAAAAAAGCAGCACAAGGTCCTCCGTTAGCCAATGGGATGAATGCTCATAGCGTCTCTATGTGCATTCATGTGTTGAATGTGTTGCGAGATGAGGTCTTCATTTTCTCGTATTTGAGGCGTGGTTTACGATGGCCCGGAGCCGTTTATTGGCCGCTACGAATGTCTATCATATGAGTCTGTACGTAGCTCATAGCCAATCATCGCTGTTGGTAGCACGGCAAGGACATCCTTCATTGTAATGAAAGAGTTTAACGCCGAAAGTGACTATTTTTTCCAAATAAACTTGCGTTCTAAACTACTTAGAACACAATCTAAGGCAGCATCGAAAGGTGAAATCGCGCGCAAGGCAGCATGGGTATACCCAGGCTACTGCTGGCCTAGAATGAGCCAAAAAATTATACTACTATACAATATAGCCTGAGAAAACTAGGACATTAACATGGAAAGTCCCATTGCTGCACCAATGAAATTCAACCACGATCCCTCAATAGCTGGGCCGAGTCAAGTGCATTTAGAACATGTTCTCATTGAATAACTTGTGTTACTACTGTTGTGTTATTATATGGGATGAGAAGCGACTTTTATTTTGAATGCCGATCCCGCCGCCCAGCTCGGACAGTTTTTCCGTCAGCATCTCAGAGCCCCGAGCTGATTATTTTTTGAGCACGACGATTAAGGTAAATGCTAAATACTTTATTTCGATTCACTGTCTTTGTCAGTATAAGCTTATTCTGTTGACATAATTTGCGTTATTAGCACCATTATTACCATTCTGCACTGTGCGCTGTGGTAGGCCTGTACACCCTCACACTCACCCTCAGCACTACCCAGTACAACACAGAGTAGTGCCAGATACCATACAAAGTAGTGCCAAAGTAAGGACAAACAAAACACAAAAAGACAAATAGCAAACACACAATACAGTAAGTAAGTGTTTGTATAACAATTCATAAGGTTCATCACGGTTTTTTTTTACGTCACGTTTTTTGGAATGCCGCCATTTGCACGACCCGAGTGACAGTACAACAATTCACAGCAGGCCTATATAAAAAGTGTTGGCCATTAAGGTGTTGTACAGCCTAATGGCTGCCGGCACAAAGCAGTGACTGGTAACTGTTTTATTTTCATTGTATGTAATAGATACCATTGTCAAATCACTTTCAATTCTTTATTTTTAATACAAAGCCAGCAGTTATTTTTCCTACATTCAAAATCATTGTCTGCCTCTCATTTAGACATTCCACTTTGCTCCAGCAGCTGAACCTACTGGTCTTTCTCTCACTGTAGTCGACATTAGTTACTCTGTTTGTTACTATTAACCAGTCTCTTATAGGTGCTACATTATGGTAGTTTAAGTCAAGTCACTGTGCTGTTTCTGTAACCACGTTTGACTATTCCTCCCTGTAACGGGGCGGCTGCCCGTTACTGCAGGCAATGGATAAAAACAGGACTGACACCGGGATTTACAAGTACCCTTTTATTTAACACACACAGAACATTCAAACACATTCATGACGCCACCTGCAACACACAAAAAACACACGTTATGAGGAAGCCGGTCAGGGGACACGGTACAAACAAGGACAACGTAAAAACACTCACGTTACGGTTGCGCTGGCTTCCGGGTGCCGGGGGCTGCGGGAGGACCCGACGTGAAGTCCGGAAGAACATTTGTGCAGTGTGGGGGTGACGTCAGACGGGCGAGACCAAGTGTGTGCGAGGAGAGGGGTGTGTTGGGGTACTTGGGGAATATTTAAGGTGTCAGGGAAGTAGAGGGTAAGGATAGGTTTTAGACGAATAGGTCTGGGGTAAGGTGGGTAACTAGGGGTGGGTATAGGTAAATCGGAAATGTGGTAGGGGAGGGTTAATTGAATTAAGAGGGGTATGGGTCAGGCCGGGTAGGATATATTCAGGTCCAAATCATGTTAGGTGGGGCAGAAGGGTCTGAGTGTGAGCGGGGTGACAACACCTGCTCTTTAGATCAGCCAAGGGCTTTATTAGTGCCGGAGAGAGGAGGACCGTTGTTTTTTGTTGATTATTGAAAAGTTATTTTAGAATGATTGATTGGTTTTTTTTTTGTGTTTATTCATTATTCATTTTTTTTTTTTGCCTCCTGATGGACATTTTTTGGTACCGGAATAAATTCAGGCCCACGGCCTTCCTAACATCTTTCATACTGCCTCCAATCCTTCCACCGCCGCAAGGCTCATCCGGGTAACAATTGGTGTCAGAAGAAACCGGAGCGCCTCAACAGGGGGCAGTGTGGAAGATGGGACCAAAAGCCAAGCCGGCCAAAGAGGGTGATGCCGTTTGGCCTGCAGGGGGCGCCAGCCAGTTTCCAGAGGCTCATGGACACCATACTGGCAGGAGTCCATGAGTTTGCTGCAGCGTACCTGGATGATGTGGTGATATACAGCAACACCTGGCAGGATCATCTGGACCACCTTAAGCAGGTCTTTGGACGGATTCGGGGAGCAAGGCTGACCATAAATCCGAAGAAGTGTGCCCTGGGGCAGAAAGAAGTCAGCTACCTGGGCTACGTGATCGGTGAGGGTGTGATCCGACCACAAGTGGAGAAAGTGGACGCCATGCGCAACTGCACACCTCCGACCACCAAAAAGAAGGTGAGATCTTTTTTAGGCTTAGTGGGATGGTATCGGAGGTTTATTCCGAATTTTTCCGAGAGGGCTTCTCCCCTTTCTGATCTCACCAGGGCGGCGGCACCAAACAGAGTGGTCTGGACGGAGCAGTGCGAATCAGCCTTCCAGGACCTGAAGGGGGCAGTCTGCGGCGACTCTGTCCTGCTGAGCCCAGACTTCGATAGGCCGTTCATTGTCCAGACAGACGCCTCTGGGGTGGGGCTCGGTGCAGTCCTGCTTCAGGAGGTGGACGGGTTCCGGAGGCCTGTCGCATACATCAGCCGGAAGCTGGTCCCGAGGGAGAGGCGGTACTCGGCTGTGGAGCTGGAGTGCCTGGCGATTAAGTGGGCCCTCGACTCCCTGAGGTATTACCTCTTGGGGAGACCTTTTCATCTGGAGACCGACCACAGAGCACTTCAGTGGCTGGAGAGGATGCGTGACACGAACTCCCGGGTCACCAGGTGGTACCTGTCTCTCCAGCCATACAGGTTCACCGTGACCTACCGGCCTGGGGCTACAAACAGAGTGGCGGATTTCCTTTCCCGCATCCCGGAAAGCGGGGGGGGAAGGAGTGAGCATGGAGCCCGGCTTGGAAGGGCCTTTTCCCTTCCCTGGGACGACAGGAGTCGTCTGTACGGAGGGGGTAATGTAACGGGGCGGCTGCCCGTTACTGCAGGCAATGGATAAAACAGGACTGACACCGGGATTTACAAGATACCCTGTTATTTAACACACACAGAACATTCAAACACATTCATGACGCCACCTGCCAACACACAAAAAAACACAGACGGTTATGAGGAAGCCGGTCAGGGGACACGGTACAAACAGGAGACAACGTAAAAAACACTCACGTTACGGTTTGCGCTGGCTTCCGGGTGCCGGGGCTGCGGGAGGACCCGACGTGAAGTCCGGAAGAACATTTGTGCAGTGTGGGGGGTGACGTCAGACGGGCGAGACCAAGTGTGTGCGAGGAGAGGGGTGTGTTGGGGTACTTGGGGAATATTTAAGGTGTCAGGGAAGTAGAGGGTAAGGATAGGTTTTAGACGAATAGGTTCTGGGTAAGGTGGGTAACTAGGGGTGGGTATAGGTAAATCGGAAATGTGTAGGGGAGGGTTAATTGAATTAAGAGGGGTATGGGTCAGGCCGGGTAGGATATATTCAGGTCCAAATCATGTAGGTGGGGCAGAAGGGTCTGAGGTGAGCGGGTGACAACACCTGGCTCTTAGATCAGCCAAGGGCTTTATTAGTGCCGAGAGGAGGACCGTTGTTTTTTGATTATTGAAAGTTATTTAGAATGATTGATTGGTTTTTTTTTTGTGTTTATTCATTATTCATTTTTTTTTTTTGCCTCCTGATGGACATTTTTGGTACCGGAATAAATTCAGGCCCACGGCCTTCCTAACATCTTTCATACTGCCTCCAATCCTTCCACCGCCGCAAGGCTCATCCTGGTAACACTCCCCTTTGTCTTTAGAGATGCCTGGTAGTCTTCTTAAAGAGTGCCCTGGATGTCACCACAAGATTTCGGTGGCATTTAAAAAGTGCCCCCAGTGTGGGGTACAACAACCCCATAAAAAAAGGCTGGTCGATGCCAGAATAAAATTTGCAAAGGAAAAAGAGGTGTGGAAATCAAAAAAAGAAAAATGGAACAATTACCAAAAGGAAGAGGAAAAATCCTACAAAGTTGTAAGTACATCTTGAAATGCTACACCTTGAACACAATTATTTCTCTAAAAACCTTTGTGTCGAAGTGTGGATTTTCATGAACTCAACTCCATGGCATATGTCAGCAACACAAACGAAAGATAAGAAGAGGAAGTGTTCCAATACCCCTCTGCAGCACTTGAAGTCCATGCCATGACAAAATTGACTGTTCTGAGGGACAGTGGCTTGTTAGTAGGCCTCTACTCTGAGATCAGGGGTCCCTTCCAGAAAACAGGCTTTGAGTCTAAGTCCACGTTTATAACGTAGCAGGGTATATTATATAGAAACAAATATTTCCCCTCTCCGTTTTCAAAAATAACATTGTGCACACAACATCGTTTTCAAAAAAGTTCTCATTTACATCAAAACGCATAAATATGCCGTCGAGCACCATTATAACTATGCCAAACCTATGGGAGGAAAGTGTAGGGAGAAGGATAAAGCCATGCAAGCCAGTTAGAATCCTTTGAATCAACAACAACGAATAACACACGAGCGACTTCCTGTTCCTTTCAAAACACACACAGTTTAATTTCATTTTTCACCATTTACCAGCTATAATTTGAAAAATGTCCCAGCTAGGGGACTAGGGTCTATATCTATAGCATATAACCGCGTTTTCTGATTAGAGTTTAATGTAACGGTAAGCTGACAACATCGATAATTAACACCGCAACTGCAAATTAACCACACAGAGGTAACGGGGCCTAACCCTGAACTCTGAGTTGATTAACCCCAAGTTAGGAAACTCGAGTTTTCGGCTGCAGAACAGCTGATCTGAGTTAGTTCAATCAACTAGTAGGTTAGGTTCACAGAGTCACGCCCCGTTTACACGAAGGGAAAAAACAGATATTTCAACTCGTTAAGTAAACGCAGGTTTAAGCCATTCCCTCCGCTGAGAATATCATTAATTTACTCTATGAATGATTAAGCCAAAGGGTATTGTCGGTTTCTAAAAACTCTTGCCTTCCTAAGAGATCCTGCACCTGATCTATACCATGTTCATATGTCCTGTGGCATTAACAACTGTGATGCAGTTGTATCAAGTATCAGTACCACGCGGCCACCACCATCATTATGGTCACATTGGTCAATTTATTTAATTGAAAGTGGAATGACCTTAATGACTTGCCCACTCAGTATTTAATGCATTCAAATAATTTTCTCATGTTCACATTTCAGTTGGATAGCCTGTCATGTCTCGGGTTCTTTCCAATTCTCGTGATTGGGAAGAATTGCAAGGGAAGAATTGTTGCCGAAATTAAGTACAGCCTGGACTTTAAGCTGCCCGAGGACTTGGAGGACAAGTTAAAAAAAGTTTTTGAAATATATTTTGAGAGGTTAGTATTACTTAAAAAGAAAAGATGGAGGCTACAATTCCACAAGGTTCTCATTAGTGCATGTTGACAAGCGGTGCAGTGTTGTAAAGCTTAATTATGTTTTTAATTCTATAAAAACTCAAACTGTTAAAGTAAAGCATTTTAGTTGGTTATTTCTCTTCTACTTGTTGCAAAAAGGAGAATTTTCTGTGAGGGTAATATATGCCGAAATTCTGTTGGTCTCAGTTTATTGTGGAAGAGCCAAAGGAGAGGCCCCCTCCACCTCCTCCGGGCAGGAAGAGGAGGTGCCCCAGGCCCCCTCCACCTCCTCCGGGCAGGAAGAGGAGGTGCCCCAGGCCCCCTCCACCTCCTCCGGGCAGGAAGAGAAGGTGCCCCAGGCCCCCTCCACCTCCTCCGGGCAGGAAGAGAAGGTGCCCCAGGCCCCCTCCGGCTCCTCTGGGCAGGAAGAGAAGGTGCCCCAGGCCCCCTCCACCTCCTCTGGGCAGGAAGAGAAGGTGCCCCAGGCCTCCTCACTTCCTCCGGGCAGGAAAGAGGAGGTGCCCCAGGCCCCCTCCACCTCCTCCGGGCAGGAAGAGAAGGTGCCCCAGGCCCCCTCACCTCCTCCGGGCAGGAAGAGAAGGTGCCCCAGGCCCCCTCACCTCCTCCGGGCAGGAAGAGAAGACACCCCAGGCCCCCTCCACCTCCGGGCAGGAAGAGAAGACACCCCAGGCCCCCTCCACCTCCTCCGGGCAGGAAGAGGAGGTGCCCCAGGCCCCCTCCACCTCCTCCGGGCAGGAAGAGAAGGTGCCCCAGGCCCCCTCCACCTCCTCTGGGCAGGAAGAGAAGGTGCCCCAGGCCCCCTCCACCTCCTCCGGGCAGGAAGAGAAGGTGCCCCAGGCCCCTCCACCTCCTCCGGGCAGGGAAGAGAAGGTGCCCCAGGCCCCCCTCACCTCCTCCGGGCAGGAAGAGAAGGTGCCCCAGGCCCCCTCCACCTCCTCCGGGCAGGAAGAGAAGGTGCCCCAGGCCCCCTCCACCTCCTCCGGGCAGGAAGAGAAGGTGCCCCAGGCCCCCTCCGGCTCCTCTGGGCAGGAAGAGAAGGTGCCCCAGGCCCCCTCCACCTCCTCTGGGCAGGAAGAGAAGGTGCCCCAGGCCTCCTCACTTCCTCCGGGCAGGAAGAGAAGGTGCCCCAGGCCCCCTCCACCTCCTCCGGGCAGGAAGAGAAGACACCCCAGGCCCCCTCCACCTCCTCCGGGCAGGAAGAGGAGGTGCCCCAGGCCCCCTCCACCTCCTCCGGGCAGGAAGAGAAGGTGCCCCAGGCCTCCTCACCTCCTCTGGGCAGGAAGAGAAGGTGCCCCAGGCCCCCCAGGCAGGACATGGAGACTATGAGCTGTGAGGAGTGCGATGATAAGGGGAAGCGAGGAATCTTCCCCTACTCACGCATTATGAAGAACAGAGGAAGGAAAGTAAGTCAGTTCATAATTGTGTGTGCAGGCTTTGTGGTCAGTTTTATCATTCCAACATCCCATTGGCTGTGTGGCTGCCATCTCACAGTCAGCTGTCTGATTACAGTACAATAAGTCTCTTCCTGGATTAGTAAACTAATTCAAGGCAAAACCGATCCGACATCAGCTCACTCACAAACTGCGAATTTTTTTGAATACTGGCCTTGTCTTTGAACAGTACACTTTTCAACAACACAATTGTGGCTCTATTTCTTCTGAAAGCAGGGGGGAAAGTGTTGGATAGTAGATTGCAGTTGTTACCTGTTGTGTTCTGAAACAAGTGGTCTGTTTTTTTCCAGGTCCTTATGGAAATGGCAACCATGTGGGACATGGTGAGTGATATGTTCTCTTCTGTTAGTCTCTCTGTGGGACTTTTTGAAATGGTGGTTGCTTGTGTCGGGTTGCCTTTTTGCAACATACAGTAAATTAATGTCTTCAGTTTAAGTAGATACTTATAATGATTATTCCTTACAACACTTCGAAACTGTTGCTAAGCCAGTGGGTCACCAGTGTGTCAAGTAGCCTACACCAAATGCACCGTTTTTAAACCCAGTGCTCAAAATGGAAATAGAGCATCATCAATGAATCATGATAATTGTCTAGAACAAGCTCCACATCTATTTAGACGTCAGTTAAAATGTTACTTTGATGCATCTACAATAACATTGAATCATTACATTTAGTCCAGAAGTCCATTGAGCAAACAGCTTTACTACACTACTACCGTATCACCTTTTCAGACACTAAGACACTAAGATAAAAGCAGAAATAGTCCTAATTGGCCCTCATCACTTCAGTGTGGATAATACTGTTGCTTATTTCAAATGGTCATCAAACTTTAACTTTAAGAAGTAAGTTATTACTTTAGATTTCCATGTACTTTGGACAAGGAAATTATTATTATTATTATTATTATTATTATAAATTAAAAGATTAAATTGGGTGAAATAGGTCAAGTTGAATGAGGTACTGTATAAGAATCCATAATGAATCCATACTTTTCTATGACTCTGCGGGTGTGGTCACATTCTGTAATTATTTTCACTTTTTCGTTTAACAGTAAAAGAACATGGGAGCCGACGTGGGAGCCAAAGTCAGCCATTGCAGTTAAAAAAAGAAATGGAGTCTGAGGAAGAGACGGGGTGCAAGAGAACTGGGACACAGTGAAAGAGAACAGGGAGACGAGGTGCAAGGGGCCAGGGGGACAGGGTGCAAGGGGACAGGGTGCAAGGGGCCAGGGGGACAGGGTGCAAGAGGACGGGGTACAGGGGGCGACAGGGTGCCTTGTTATGTGAAGGTAATCTTTGTAATAATAAAATTGTTTCAAAAAATATATTTGGTGTATCATGTTTAAAGTGAAATACTTTCATTGCATGACAATATGCCAGAAGGGACACAGAACGCAATCCTAAAGGAATCCCATTTTGCTGCAGTTCAATGTTGCCGCTGTATACAGCATTATGTAAAAAGGTCAATGTATTTCTCAAACCTCGCTAAGATCTGGCTACTTGCTTTCAGGTCATCTGGTAAACTCATCACTTATTGTAATGGAATGATATTTTTGTACCTATACACAGGATTGATTTAACCCTTGTGCCATCATCCAAGATGAGCTTTCACAGAGGCATAATTCAGAAAATAGAATGATAATGAATCCCTGAAAATGAATAAACGTAAACGTTTGTTTATAGGGGGGGGGGGGGTGCACTGGAGAAATTTTGTATATTTTTTATAGCTGCTAGGCGTAAAGAGTTCACGGTTCAAAGCGGGATGTTTATTGCGGAGGAGGAGCCACGGCGGCAGTCGTGATCGTCTATTTCCGGTAAGTGCACCACAGAGTACTCGATTTGGAACATCACTCAAATCTGAAAAATTAGCGTACTCAAGTGAGTACGGATAGTGCAGATAGTGTACTTCCTTTAAGTATACTCATGGAAGTACGGGTATTGGAACACGGCACCGTACTTCCATGAGTATACTTAAAGGAAGTATACTATACTGTACTATCTGAGTACGGATAGTGTGAGTGCTGTTCCAAATCGAGTACTCCGTGGTGCACTAACCGGAAATTACGATCACGACTGCCGCCGCGGCTCCTCCCCCGCAATAAACATCCCGCTTTGAACGGTGAACTCTTTACGCCTAGCAGCTATAAAAAGCTATAAAAACTACAAAAGGACTATATTAATGCAGGCTATGTGTAAAATGTAAAAAACTGAATCCGCCTCTTCCACTACGTAGCTAAGATGGCTGCCGTTGAGTACGGAAAGTGTCCTTCGATCCCCGCTTCACGATTACCCCGTTTTGAGTACGACATCCGGGTCCTTGAAGTATACTTATTTTCGCAGGATCTGAATTGGAAAAACATTTGACTAGTAAGTACGGATAGGGGGATAGTACGGATAGTATAATTATTATATATACTTTATTATTATTATTATTGTTATTATTATATAATAATTCCTATACTATAATAATAATACTCATGGAAGTACGGGTATTGGAACACGGCACCGGAAGTGAGCGTCGCCCTGGGTTCCCTTGACAACAAGCCAACGGTCTTTCCATTGGATTTTGTATTATTGCAGAAAATAAGCTTTGTGGCAAACACAAGTTTATGATAGGGGGGGGGGGGCATGGGAATGTAAAATGAAAAATAAATATATTTTGTGTCGACCACGGGTGTGGACGCCGTGTTCCGGAGCCGCGGGGGATTCTGGGCATTGGGGTGTGTCAGTTGACAATTGGGGCTTTTGTTAACTTGTTTTGTTGTTAGGTTTAAGTGGGGTGAATGGGTTCGGGATATTATGTGGTTGTGTGTTGTTCTATTAAGATATTCATTGTTCATGTGTTCATTGTTGTCGACACCGTCACCGAGAGTGAGGTGTCCATTGTTCCCGTCCGCTGTTACGTCACGCGGTGGAGTCTCGTTCAATAAAACCCAACTCTCGTTGTCGGACGTTCAATAAAAACGAACTCTCGTTGTCGAGCGTGTCCCCCCCCTCAAGAAACGTGTCCCCCCCCCCCTCAAACAACGTGTTCCCCCCCCCTACAAACGTGTCTCCCCCCCTCCAAACGCGTCCCCCCCCCTCAACAAACGTGTCCCCCCCCCCCCTCCCCGGTTACCAACAGTCTACCCCCCCCCCCCCACTCAACAATCGTGTCCACAATCTGGCGCGAAACCCGTGAAACCCAAACCTCGAAACCCGCCTCAAGAGCGGCACGCGTGGATACTGTAGGTATAACACGTTGTTTTTACGTTGAAATAGTACGTATCGAGTGTTCATGGAAACGTACACCGTCAACGTTTTTTCTTGGCGACTGGGTTGTACTACTACACCCAGAGCAGCATGTGGCCACACAGGTACAACTAACAGAGAAGACCACACTGTTATACAAGTCAAAAACCAGTAAAGGAGAAAAAAGCTGCAGCCAGCCCTGTGTAACAACAGGCCGGAGCAGCAAGCAGAGCCAGAGAGCAGCATGCTCAGCAAGAGGCTTTAAAGTCTGCCCAATTAGGCCTTCCTTTGATTCAGTACCTGCCCATCCGGACAGCTCTATCTGCAGGCTTGGGGGAAAGAGACAGACCAAAATAATACACAGCCTGTTGGAGAGAGACTGACAGACTTGAGATGCTATTTATTAATAATCATCATAATGTTACTATTACCGTAGTCTCAATAAGGGACATCAAGTCCCCACCAAGTCCATCACCTCTGTAAATAGAAACTTAAAGCTTAAAAATACTTCAGTTCTGAACAATGGAGAAGAATAGGAGAAACTACAGATTCATCTGACTCCATTAAGAACAGTTACGAATAAACTTAAATGTAACCAGGTAAACCAAATTAAACGAATCACAACCAGATATATATTTAAAAACACACACACACACACACCCCCCCGCAGAGGCCAATAGAGAAGAGACAATATCAAGGACTTCAGGGTCAGTTTTTCAAAAGTAATGTGATTTATACAAATCTGGTCTTTGTCTCAAGCTAGGGCACTGCCCATCCATCCAGCTGACTTGTGGTTGGTCAACTGATGTGTGACTAAGGTGTGAAGTTCATCTTTACACATTGTACATAATACATAGGCCACAACTATGCATATGCGTAAGATTACCATAAAACCATAAATCAGACTGCTGTCCACATTACAAGGATTAACTCAAGACCAAATATCAGTATGTTACATCCAGAAATACACTTGCAGATCCTTTCAGTATCACAATTCTAACTTCTTTGATTCTGAGGTGTCCATAGGCTGTGCTTATTAGATTGGGCTGGTCACACCACATGGGTGCCCATTACAATGAGTCTTTGTGTGAATGGCTCAGATGACTTCGAGACAGAGTTAGAGTGCATTAATTACATTCTTACACTGGTTATTATGTACAAGAATAAAATATGAAATAGACAATTTACCTGTCTCTACCTTCTGAATTGCACACCCTCGTGAATGAGCCACCCTCATTCACAGATACACACCAAATATGAGAAAGGGAACAAGTCAGCTTGTTGTTTTGTTCTGTGGAACAGACTCTACCCTCTCTGGCCAGTCGAGCAAAAAAAAACATTAGCAGCTAGGGATGGGTCAGAATATTCGATTATTCGATTATTCGTTCCTGAGGGTCAAAGTCGATTTTTAACATTTGGACTATTAACATTTTTTCCCATTCAAATAAACAAGAATTAACGTACAGAACTAATGTTGGTTCTGTAGCACTATGACAACACAAACACTGATCACTGTTTAAGTTAGATTTTTTGCGTTTAAGATATTAAGTGATTTCTTGCTGATCCATGGCTGCCTTTGTGAATGTCGGCACACATTGAATAATCGATTATTCGTTCAAACCACCTACTGATTATTCGACCATGAACATTTTTAGTTATTCACATCCCTATTAGCAGCAGGTGCTTGTGGCCCAGCAGAAGCAGGGGGTGTGTAGAGGATCAGCATCTGGAGGTGGCAGACCAGCATCAGGAGTAAAGATAGTCTGCATAGCCGTTGACTGTAGTCCCTGAGACATGCTTTCAAATACGCACACATTGAGGCCTGATTTGGTGTAAAGCCCACTCACCACGTCAAGGTACAGGCCACGAGTGGGAACATAGAAGACGCAAGACAAAACAATACAAACATAGGAGGGTAAAGGGTGGGAGTCCTGTCTCCAAGGGAGGAGGGGGGCGGAGTCTGTCTCCAAGGGAGGTGGGGGGCGGAGTCCTGTCTCCAAGGGGAGGAGGGGGGCGGAGTCCTGTCTCCAAGGAGGAGGGGGTGCGGAGTCCTGTCTCCAAGGGAGGCGGGGGCGAGTCCTGCTCTCCAAGGGAGGAGGGGGTGGAGTCCTGTCTCCAAGGGAGGAGAGGGGTGGAGTCTTTTCTCCAAGGACAGAGTGGAGTCAAACCTTTTGTTCCTGTTCTCTGCTGGAACAGAGTCCAGGAATGACAGAAGACCACGGATCAGCGCTATTCCATGCTCACCTCTAGGGCCACTGAGAGGGTCAAACTGTGCCCTAATCTGCCCCATGACAGCATCATCAATAGTGTACTCATCATGAGGCACAGCTACCCTCTCTGGCCAGTCGAGCAACAAACCCCCAACAGCAGCAGCAGCAGCAGCAGGTGTTTGTGGCCCAGTAGTAGCACAGCAGCAGCAGCAGCAGCAGCAGCAGCAGCAGCAGCAGCAGCAGCAGCAGCAGCAGCAGCAGCAGCAGCAGCAGTAGCAGCAGCAGCAGCAGCAGCAGCAGCAGCAGCAGCAGCAGCAGCAGCAGCAGCAGCAGCAGCAGCAGCAGCAGCAGCAGCAGCAGGAGCAGGAGCAGCAGCAGCAGCAGCAGCAGTTGGTTGTGGCCCAGCAGAAGCAGGTGGTGGGTGTAGAGGAGGTGCATCTGGAGGTGGCAGACCAGCATCAGGAGTTGCAAAGACACTCTGCATAGCCGTGGACTGTAGTCCCTGCTGGTGGAGACATCCTCTCACAAAGAGTTGGATTGGGCTCCTGTGCCTTTCGGTCCTCAATCCATGGTGGTTCCATTGATTGGTGAAGTCTGCCAAATCTCTGTTCAGCCTAGGGAGGTAGATGTAATGAAGAGCCCAGAGTGCTGTTGCAATTGTCACCAATCACACTGACTCCCTCACTCTCCAAAAATTTGAAAAGCCTGTGGTAGACATTGGATATGCCACGCCACATATCTCCCCACAGTCTCTCAATGCGTTGGTTGTGAACGCTTCTTCCCTGAATGGCACTGCCTCTTCTAGAGCCCCTGAAGACGTTCATGAACATGCAGATATCTGCATTTTCTCCTCCTCTGTCTGTCCTGATCCTGGAGGGGACCCCGTGTCGGACAATGGCGCCAACAAAACTCTCCAACACCGTGCTGCTCCTGTTGTTGTTTGAGGCCCGGAGGAAAACAATAAGGCGGCTGAAGTAGGGCTGCTCGATTATGGGAAAAATCATAATCACGATTATTTTGGTCAATATTGATATCACGATTATTCAAACGATTATTTTTGAGTTTGAAAACATGCATTTATTGACACTATCAATTATGACATAGAAACACGTATAAGTATCCAAAATTAACTTCCTTCTTGTTTAAGTGCACTAGATCGACATTCTGCATATTGACATGCGATTTTGTCTCACATACTTTCACTGAAACACAAAAATATATATACTAGAGACCATCAAATATCACACGAAACACGTATAAGTATCCAAATTAACTTTCTTTTGTGTTTGAGTGCACTGCCACAACATTCCTGCCATATAAAACATTTGTATTTTTAGGTAAAACATTTCATGAATAAAAATATAATATACTGTAAGACCATCAATTATCCACAGAAACAACGTATAAGTATTGCCAAATAAACTTTTTCGTGTGTAAGTGTACTGTCTGCCACAATATACTGATTAACAATTGGATTTTTTATAAAACATTTCATGAAATACAATATACAGAGACCCGCGCATGCGAAAGCATTCACGCGGCGAGAGGGTGTCAATCAAAACAGGCGTGCTGCTCAGGAAAGTATGGCCGTTGGCAGGAGGCAGACAATGCCAGTGAGCCGCCAATCACAGCAGCGTAGACCGATGCCTGCCTGATTGGCGGTTCACTGGCATGTCCCGAACCTCCTGCCAACGGCAATATCTTCCTGATGCAGCACGCATCTTATAAATGTTTGGCGTCTTCTCACTATTGTATTTCATGAAATGTTTTATAAATCAAATGTTAGATTCAGAATTGTTGTGGCAGACAGTACACTACTTACACACGAAAAAGGTTTTATTTTGGATACTTATACGTGTTTCTATGTCATAATCGTCATCGTCAAATTAATCGTTTCAACTCGATTATACGAGTTTGGAGATCGTTTGACCCCAAAATCGATATCGCGATCGAAATTCGATTAATTGCACAGCCCTAGGCTGAAGCCATCTATTCCCCCATGTATGACGATCCGCCATCTAGAACAAAAACAAAATATGAATCCTTTATTATTATGGATCGACGTGAATTTTATATCGGAAAATAGATAAGAACTACTCGGGGGCGGGGGGAAGCAAAAAACTAATCGACTATCTTATATCAGCTTGTGGTTCCGCCACTCCCATCGATGTGCCACAAAGAGTTGGGACCCTGGACCTGGTAAACCCTTCTCTCTGGCCTCCGCAGAAGAGATCGGACAGCAGCCGCTGCTGGATTTTGTCCTCACATACTCTGACTCTCCCACGTTGAAACATACGAAACCCTCTGGTGGCGCAAGGACGTTCGTTACTGACTCCGGACCCAATCTGGTCATTGCCAGCCCAATACCTCTACGAAGGTCATCCAATCCGAATCAGAGAATTTATTGCAAACTGATTTGTCTCCGATCAGTTGGAAATTTCTATCATGGGTAAGAAAAATAATAATAATTGTTGGTTGTTGTGCTTTAACAAGTAATTGTTTTAGGAGCACAACTACCAATAGAAATGGGTGATTGTTTATGTTTGCAGGAGCGGACATCCTTGTAAAGAATGTAATGTTTTAGCTCATTAGAATTTTTTCATCAAAATCAGAATACTATAATTCAGAAATAAGCATCAGAAGTCACAAACCTCAGACGTCGATGTGTAACAGTACGAGACTGAAACCTGGAGAAGTGCAGCAATTTCTTTTGACTGAAAATCTGCAGGTCCTCAGAAAGGACAGCTGCTCCTCAGTTATTTGATAACTGGGGTGGACCTCTCCTTCCTTCCAAACCAACGTTGCCTGGTACCACAGAAATACCCTGCAATGAATTTGACCATTAGTACACAGTGGACAGGTATACAAAACAATTTTGACAGATAGTGAGTCATCTTCAATGACGGGCCAACAGACACTTGGTTGTTGTTGTAATCCCCCCGAGCCCCAGTCAACTTTCAAATAGATAATCAGTCAAACCAGTAGCCTTAGGGAATGTCAACGTAATTTTTAGTTAACCAGTACATGTTAAGCAAATGTGTTTGTGAAGCCCAATAGCAACCTCACACATTTTCACACTATATTGACTAGCCCTAAACTTAATGAACAGTCCCAATTATAGCCTCAATCCGACTTTAAGCGGTCCTCCAACTAGACTCAGTCCTTTTAAAGTGGACCAAGAAGTGGGCCTGAACATAAATAACTCAGATCTTTGTTCATGCTGAGTCACTGTTGGACATTTAGAGTGGGCTGAAGGCGACCAATGATGAATCCACACCCAAGAGGTTTAAAAGGTTTTCATTCAGTGTGGAGAATATGCACTCATCAACACCTCCTTCTTGTACCTTGGCTGTGTGCTGTGCTATGACCAGCCCATTTCTGACTTCAATGAATGTAATTCCAGCCAGGTAGCATGAGAATTCGGTCCACAATATCAGCAATTTAACAAGGTCCTCTTGCATAACTGGAGGCTTCTCTGGCATCATCTCCAGTCTTGGTAAAAAGCACAAACAACAAGAACAAATGTACATTATGATCTAGTTCGTTGTGAGCTGTGCTACACTAACCACACTTCTTACATATTGGTTGGCGCCAAGAGCAATTATTTAAGAGATCATAGAATTCAGTGTGGCAAGCTTCTCTTGGAACATTGTATTGTGTCTGAAACCCATCAGTGTACTCTGCATAAAATAATAGGCTATCACTTACACACGCATACAACAGACCAATGTTGCAAAGAGCAAGGTTACACTAAAACACAAGTAATATGTAAGTTCACTACATAGGACGCTTAAGGAACCAGTACACCAGAGGCAAATGAATGATAACACCAGAGACTATTGTCTTTACCAAATGTCTGTGTGTTGATAATGTTAGAAATTAAAACTTGCACAATTGCTTTGCACTTAGTTTTAGCCTACACCAGCCGATCTCAGTCAACTAGAAGGACTGAAGGAAACGTGTTGAAAAAAGCGTATCCAGATGATAAAGCTCTTACTGTTTAAAGTACAGCTAATTTTACATGTGGCAAATCAACAGAAGTTTAAGTTTTAACAACCATTTCAATGCCCCAGGTGACTGTATGAGTGTGTAAAAATTTGGATTGATTAATAAGAAGTCTTCCAAATTCAAAAGATAGGCACCTACAGTTCAAAGTTTGTTGGCAGGGAGTTTTTTAATACTACCAAAACGGCTGCTTTGTGTTAGCAACAACAGTGAGACATGAGCGCAATTGCATGAGACCTGATGGCCATATCAAAGCCGATTACAATGCATGGGTCAGAGGAGCATGAGCGGGAGTGTTGGCATATCAATTTAGCACGCACGCAACAAACGCTGGCGCCTAGTCTATTGAACAGCAGGTGCATTCCTGCATACGTAATCCTCTAATATGAGGGCCCGGGCCTCTTTATTTTACTCAAGCGATGCACGGCCCAGGGGGCGCTTTATTGGAAAGGGAGGCCAGAGAGTTAGAGGGCAGGGCCTCTAGTGGTTGCTATGTTGGAGCAAACGGACTACCAGTAGAATTAATAAAAATGACATTTGTGTCTTTTTTGAACCTATAAAATTACTTAGGTTCATTTATTGGAAAAAGTACAGTTTACATCAACATAATATGGTATGCCATACTAGAACATTAACAACCAAAAACTGGATAATTCAGGCTAAAATTAACAAAAAACGTAGCAACATACATCGCGGAGTAGTCATTGGTGTGAACCACTTTTGAAGTTTAAAACCTTAAAAATCTTTGAAAATGCCAACACTTTTCAATCGGATTGCTCCGGTAGCCAAATCATACTACGCGTATACTTCGTGTTTAAGGTTAACACACCCGGTCAACACTCACTAGCAGTTTGTGTGTGGACGCCAGGGAGTGCGTTCGGATTACGCAGTTTAGTATATCAATTCATAGTAACGCACCGCATTTAACATTCAGTAAGTAACGATAACGGCGTTTAGTAAGACTGAAAGACAGTATTAGTTAAGCATTACTCCCTGTTAGTGATAAAATATACGGCTTATTCCAAACAAGTTGTAGTCTCTTAGCTAGTAAAGAGCGAGGTGATTCAAAGAAAAACGTCGGTTCTAATAATAGAGAGAATATTAGAGCGCTTTATTGTACCTCCTCCAGACTCCAGCCAAGAACCGGCCAAATGCTTACGGAGACCCGGACGTATATGAATACAGGCCAATATAGCAGGATTTGACCGTAGCACTACCGAATAACCCGACACTCTCTTTTTATTTTTTGTCTTTACCCGTCAGTAAAATTAGAGACAGAGTGAAAGTCAAGCTGAAAATGTATACATTATTAAATATATATTACAGGCGACAATATTGCAAAATCACTCAAGAGACCAAAAGAATGTCTATAAAATTGGTCAACTAAATCTACTTAGAAAAGATATCAAACATCGCCAAATTATATGTTTCTACATAAGGCCAATGTTTTTCACCCCCGCTGGAACGACAATCTATAAAATCAGTATGTTGAACGTGATAACATATAGAAATGCACTCCAAAAAAGAACATAATGTTTCACATACGACACATATTTCATCCGCCGCTGTTGAAGGTAATAATAGTACTATATACAGATCACTACTGAATTAAGTAGCAGGATATAGTTATTGCCAAACGGAGCTAGCTGCTAAATTAGGACACTACTAGAATAAATTAGAGAGCATTCTAGAAAACTTAGATCCTACCTTCGTTAGCAAAAAATCTGCTGTGCAACACAGTCTGGTCCAACGTCGTCCATTCAGAAGCCGCTCGGAGTACAGTCATTCAAAAGCACGCTTGGCAACGCGTCGAAGGTTCTCCAAGCCTAATCTCTGAAACAAAGAGTTAGGGAACCTACAAGTACAGAATTACGCGTGGTTCAACGGCTTGAACTGTGGACACCCTGAAAGCCTGAATGCGAAACCGCTGGGGGGCGTCCCCCTAAAGAATGAGGTTGATTGAAAAAAATGGTCTAAGGATTACATTATTACATGTACAAATATATGTTATAAATTAGTTATGGCCCACTGTGTGTGTTCTTAATTGTGTAGGCTTACCCTATTCACTCAATTCGGCGCAAATCTACTTCTTTTTTCTATTAACTATATATAACCCACGTGCAATTTTAAGACAGAACCGTGGCATAGATGTCCGGTAGCAACACATGCTCGCCCTCGCCATTGTGCAAAGCAAATCTACAGTAAATCCTGTCCCCGCTGCCAGCCAGAGGTGATGTATCGTGTGCTGTACATGTGATCGTCGGCTCCCTCTTGCAGGGCCTTTAAACAGTAAAAAATTTGGCTCTTCTCTGATGGTTGGCCACCCCTACTCTATTGATGACATCCTGGTTGTGTAACCAGACACCACCATAAAACAACGCAAACGACAAAATATCAATGGGAGTGATTGTGTGAATGATGTGTGTGATGTGTGTGTGTGTCGTGTGTCTCGTGTGATGTGGTTGTGTAGTAGTGTGCAACAAATAACAACAACTAGCACTCGGGACGCACACACAAATTGTGGTGTGTGTGTGTGTGTGTGTGTGTAGAATGAGTGTGTGTGTGTGAGCCTCAGCCCACCACCTGACCCCCCCCACACATTTATCACTGCTTAGGGCCCTCTGCCAAGCAACCCCGGGCGCTAAAACGTTCACTTGGATATGCATGTAATGCCCACAACAAGGGAGGCCCGTCCACTTGGACCCCCAGCCGTTCTAGGCATGATGATTAGAGAAAATCTTCTGAAACCATAAACTCCTTTTTGATAATCGGAGCAGC
This sequence comes from Melanogrammus aeglefinus, assembly GCA_900291075.1. NCBI lineage: Eukaryota > Metazoa > Chordata > Actinopteri > Gadiformes > Gadidae > Melanogrammus > Melanogrammus aeglefinus. Next base: position 2,870 of record OLKM01003625.1, on the reverse strand, counting down.
CACTAGCGTCGTCGAAGACCAATTGTCTTAAGCTCAGGTCTTTGCTTGAGAAGTGGTAAAACAGACTAAATATAAAAATTGTTCCATTTGTTTTATCATGTGGTTAGTTGTTCAGTAAATTCGGTCGACATAGCTAGCTTAGTATGTCAGAACAAACATGGTAGGCTTAAACAAGAACATCTTGCCCAAAATATGAATATTCAGCTGTGAGAGAGAAACCGAGCTCAGGAGGGCCCCCGGTCCCTTTGTCATTCATATGCAGAGGAGTTCTTGATCAAAGACGGCCCCCCGACATCAGTATTAGTTCTCAGTTCACTTAGATAATTAAAGTACTATAATTATGTATAGGTAAATCGTGTTACAGTAAAGCAAAAACAGTGGTTAAACTCTGTATTTAATGTGTTCTCTTCACGCCACTATTAGGGCCTACTTTCAAAAGATTTGGAACCCACCGATTGGCCTCAATTGTACATATAAGTGGCCCCGGAGAGAGGCATCTCTGGCCTATGTCACCGTGAGGGCTGGAGGACAGGGAGGGCTTTGATAAGAGGTCCCTACCGAGTCCATACTCCTGTTAAAGTCGGACACTACCAGCTTTATGAATATAATTATTGAGCACCACGGCACCATCATAGTTGGTTATGTTTAACTATTACGAATGCAAACATGTTTTACTGTTGTAAATGGCATCCTCTGGTTTATCGGGGCTCATCTCTTAAACCAACATGGTAAGTCATGTTTTAAGATGTATTCACAAAAATATTCAGCTGTATGTCACAACAAGCGGTTTGTATCTTACCGCTAGCAAGTGCTCCTAACTCCTAAATAAACGCTTAAAAAGAAATAACGTATACGATATTTCTCTTAAAAAGATAATTCACACCCACAGCCGCCTAAGTACAATAAATACTAAGGAGTGAACGCCCCATATATGTCGAGTTCAGTGCACGAGTCTAGAAAAGCGTCAGTATCGGTGATGTAAGCTCTATATTCTCTTTATTCAATTTTGCAGTCCTCCATTGTTTCCAAGTAATTCCATCCTGCTGCGCATTTTTCAGATTCTTTAGTAATAGGTCTTACTTGAGATGAGTCATAGGAGGGACTTTTAAGCTCTCCCTACCGATATAGGTGCTACAACTTTTAGCGCCTAGATTCTTTGTTGAATACGGCCCCTAGGCCCCTTACCAGTTCCACTTTACATATCATCCATTACTATTAGGGCGACACTGTAACGCCCTACACACGTGTCCCAAGCATTCCAGTACGTACTCAGGTTTTTAAGTCACAGGCCCTTCGGTACCTCCATTAAAGTCTTCCGGTACAGTTTGTGTTCATTTAAACATTCTTTAATCTATGTTTGAATTTATATTCAATCATTACTCAAACATTAATGCTACACAAATGAGAAACTACATCAAATACAATTGAGGATAAAAAAGACAACCATCTCAAGTCCAGGACTTAATTCCATTGTGGTCAACTCAACACAAGACAAGACACTCACGATGAGTAGATGTCCGCCACCCACTTCTGTTGTCGAAGTAAGTTGTAGGGACTACCACACGCCACGATCTTTTAACGTGTTACTTTAGCTGACCAACCTCTTTTCGAAGTCTGTTCCACCTGCCATCTACTGCGCCCCACCCTTAGCCACGCTAACCGTGGTCCAGAATCCACACGTTGCTCTTTTTAAAATAGAATTATACATTTTAGGCGCGAATGGACATAGACGAGACTATTATTACGGTGATGTAAATGTCCAACACCTCCTGTCTAGGCACAGCTAGTTCTTCGGCCATATTCTTCTGTCATGAGTAATATTTACCATACAGGCCTGTCATGGCCGTATCAAAAGTTCCTATATTACCTCTACATTTCTACCCCCGAGCGTGTAACGTAAATCATCATATTAATATTGCCAAATATCCTGCATTTGATGAGTACTAACGACATAAAGGGAAAATAATTGGGAGGTACAAAGAGTTTTGCACAAGGATCTCATACACTTGAAAATGATTCATCAGAGAAACCGAGACCAATAAAACTTAAAGCCCTAAACCCCAAAAACCTATAACAATTAGTAAAGCACAGATCAGTCATAATTGCTCCCCATCCCGCCTTCAACATTTCCATTACCCATAAACAACTGTCATCATTGTCCACATTTTGACTATTACCAATTAGATAATCAAGGTCAGAATGGCCAATTACGTACAGCGGGACCATGTAAATTATGACAACCGATGAGCATGAACAATATCATACATAAACATAAACAACTCGACAGGCAATTAAGATACAAACAGCAAATTACAGGTCGGGGGGAGGTTTTCCAATCGACCGAAGAAGACTCTCGTTATGTGGTGAAGATCTTGAGGATTGGCTCACCGGAATGGAGATGACTTGGTTCTTATATTTACGAGAATAAGGCCTTCACGCCGGTCGGAATAGCAGTAGGCAAAACCTCAGGTGACTCATAGTCTAAGATGATAATGTACCACAACTACCACCACCATCGGGAAAATTCCTTCTAGTCTAAATAAACTTGCACCCTCACCGCTTCCTCCCGCCTAGCTTGCAGGATCAGGGCATAGACCTTTATGCATATGTATAGAGTCAGAGGTTGTTTAACTTTTTTTTTTAAATTCTGACTAATTTCTCGACCCATACTCCTTCTTGCCAACAGTGAAGAGGTATGACAGTAAGCTAAGGGAGGAATACATTGCGCTTGGGAGCCTGATTTGCGTGTAAAGCCCACTCACCACAGTGCGAAAGGTACAGGCCGGCACGAGTGGGAACATTAGAAGACAAGACACGGATTATCAAAATAGAGGGTAAAGGGTGGAAGTCCTGGTCTCCAAGGAGGGACA